>CAJNIZ010012002.1:124454-169462 GCA_905231905.1 Symbiodinium pilosum | reverse complement strand
GTTCCTTAACAGCAAGCCAGTCTTCTGTAGCCCCCGTAGAAGGCCATACAACTTTTATATAACCTAAGGCTTCCAAAGCTTTCAACCAGTGGAACAGGCTCTTCAGCCGGGACGGGTCGCAGCTCCTCTGCCACACCAGGCCCTATCCTCCTTTCGGGGTCTAGGGAGTGAGATTTGGGGTCTACTTAGATCTCCCAAACACTCGTATGTAGCCATTCTTGTGGGTTGCAGTAAATTTCTAGTATGCAATGATGTCGTTACTACTTTAAATTATTAAAGTCTAGGTACCCCAGTAGTACCCNNTACCCTTTTGCCCTTTTTGTTTTGGGGTCTCCTTATTAAAATTGAATAGTAGGAAAAAGGGTACCCTTATTGTTAATGGGTTACTGGGGAACCTAGAAGTAGTACTAGTAGTCTTATTATTCTTGTTTCTCTCTTACTACGATCATTGTTACCATCGTTTTCATTATTATCATTATTATCAATATTATCATTCTTATTTGTTGTTATTCATCCTTATTGGTATTGGTACCATTGCCATCATTATTTTGGGCATCTTTCAGGTCCAGGTAGGCTTTCGGAAGTGGGGGGGGCGTGGAGGCTTATAAGAGCCATAATCTAAGCTCTTTCAAGGGGGTTATATCGGGGTTTATAGGGAACTACGAAAGGGGTTATTAGGGGGGATACTAGGAGTTTAGACTATAGCTCACAAGGTGCGCGCTCCTTGGTTCGGTTGCCAAACCTTACCTGCGACAAGCATGAAACCGCATGACATTGAGACCTCTTTCAAATAGGGTTTAGAGTGTACGGTTTTACGGTTTTACGGTTTTTGGGGTTTTAGTAGTTTGTTAGTTTAGGGTTTAGGGTTTTAATAGTTTGGGTTGGTGCCCCTTGTTTCCATGTTTGTGGGGAGTGTTTCTGAACCAAACAGCACGTGTCCTGAGCCCACTGGGTGTGAAGCGTCATCATCCTTTGAAGCTCAAAGAAGATAGGACTTTCTGAGCAGAAAAAGGTGCTCTCCATACCATCTTCCCTTAATCAGCCCATTATAACCCCTTCTGTAACCTTTTAGAAGCAGCTTGCCTAGGTGGATGCACACCAACCTATCTTATACCAAAACCCGAAGCTCTTAACCTTGATCCATATACCTACACCCTTAGCTCCAAACCCTGAAGTCTGCTACCGCCACAGGCTGCAGACATGCTAGCAGCTCCAGAAGCACGCCCTGAGCGGATGCCGAAGCCTTGGTCTTGTAGCCCTTAAAGTAGATATCGTAAGGGCGGTATATAAGATACATGGAGATCTTACTACAGTATGGCTGCGGGAATTCTATATTCTATCCCCTTCAGGGGGACTGTAGGCTTCATGTTCTTGAGAGCAGGGTTGTACTAGGGCCAAACTGAAGCCACGTTGTGCCTTTCAAGACCTAGCACTTTATAACCCTAAACATTATGGTTCTGAGCCATGTAGAAGCTTCAGGATTGTCATCGGGCGGTTCGATTGATTCCAATGCTTTGGGCATTGTTCTGCTGTACTTATGCCTGCGGTTTGCAGTGTCACACCCTCACACCCCGGCGCCTACACCCCCAGAGCCTTACACCCATGCGCCCATACATCTGCAAGCTAACAACCACATCCCTTTACCAGCAAAACCCTACACCCCATAGTGTACAAGCCTGCATGAGTACCGTCAATATTACGGTACCAGACCTCATCATAAGTAGGTCCCCACAGACCTTTAACCCCAGACCCTACACCCCCTAACTCCTGCAACCCCTAAACTCGAAATCCTCAACCCTATAACAACTCCTAATTCCTATAATCACGCAACCCTACACCCCAAACCCCAGACCCTAAATCCTGAGTCCTAGAACTCCCAGATCCCATGAATCACGCAACCATAATTCCTAAATCCTTTACCCCCATCCCCCAACACCCCGACAACATCATGCCAGGGCCCGAAACACGGGCATGGGTAGCGTATATATTCTGATTGGGGTTCAGGGTTCACGGATTTAGGGGCTTACTGTTATGCAGGGTTTGTAGGATTTAGGGTTCAGGGTTTCTGTAAGGGTCTACGGACTTGGGGGTTTCCGGAGGATAACGGAAAATAAATGTGAATCACCCATGCTATCCGGGATTATGTAGGACTAAGTAAGTTATGTAGTATTTTAGTTGGGGATGATATTGTAAATTTTCAGCAAGGATCTAGCCTGCTCTTGTTTGCAGTACTCAATAAGAAGAAGAATCTTACCTGGTTCAACCAGTAAAAAAGTTTGCACATGTTAATCGTAAGCCCCCGCTACACCGCCTCTCCTGAAATACGCCTTGATCAGGGTTTATTTGGGGCCTGTGGTGGGGAGGATGAGTAAGGACGGCCAGCGAAGAGTTTCGCGATCTGAGCCCTCTGCGGCTGAAGGCAAGCACATGAAGCAGCACCAGAACCGGTTCCCGACCCACGCATACAGGCCGCAGCTTTGGAGGAGGTGGCATCTAGGGCTTGGGTTTTGAGCTTTCAGGGTTAGGGCTTCCGCAATTGCTGAGGCGCAGGCTGCCCCCTAATTTGGAAGAGGGTTTGAGGTTGTGGGGTCTCATGTCATTCGAAGTTCATGGCCCAGGGCTTGTGCAGACGTGGGTACAAGTGTAGGAGGGCTCTAGAAGGTAAGAATCTCCATGAACTGTTTCTTGAAAGGTGATTTATCAGGGTGATTCAAGGGGTTAGGCAACTAGTACCCAATACTCCTTTGGCAATAATTGATGGATTCGGGAGTTGGCGAACGCATCATCTAAGAATGAGGGCAAGCGCGGCAGCAACATCATTGCCGAGCATTGCAGTGGACTTAAAATTGTTGCTGATCTTCTAACTTAAGGTGCGGGTCATCACAGCGAACCCGAGATCTGCTCGCACTTTGGGGTATGAGTCTGCAACCTGATGATGATGAAGACGAAGATGCGGCAGCAGCAGAAACACAAACACCAGCAGCAGCCAGCAGCATGCAGTCATCTTGTAGCCCCCAAATTGTTAAGGAGTTGGTTGCTCTTCTGGCATTGCTTCAAGTGAAGTGGTTCCCCATTATGAAGAGTTGGCTCCGAGAGGTTTGGCAGTGGGTAAAACGCTGTTAACATCTACCCGGATGATGATGCTGTGCTCCTGTGCGTGTGCGTGATTGCCTGGGGGGGGGATAACCAGTACAGGCGGATGATTGACGCAATATTTGCAGAATCCTGAACCCTAGAAGCCTACACCCCTATCATCCCCTACTATCCTAGTTCGTTCTGAGCATCCACAAGGATACCTTTGAGAATCATCAGGAACTAAGGTTTAATATCGGGCAATAGGGCTTGGTGGTTGGAATGTTGCACCCACTTCAGTGGAGGACCCCAAACAAAATTAGCGTTGACGACCTTTAAGCGGACCCTACACACTGTGGGGGTTGGGTCAATCTGGCAACTCTTTGATTTCTAGTCCTAGTACTGCTGCTCCTTCGGAACCTTAAGCGATTCCTCTTTAAAACTAGCACAAACAAATTTGGAAGCTTGTTACTGTTACTCCAAAATTCGGATTTTGGGGTTTCAAAACTTGATATTTAAGCAGGTACCATCAAACGATTAGCGTGTCCTGAATAAGCGCGAAAACTTGACATTGATTCGGGTAGCTGCACACAAGCGGGTCCGACATTAGGTAACTTCAAAGACCCCGTTTGATTGTTATCCTAATGAAATTGATATCCGGTAATATCCGAAAAACTCTTATGTTTACTACGGATCGTGGAGAACACTCCTGTTTCGTGATTTGCCTAGAACTTGAGCAGGCTTTTGCAATGTATTCTCGCATGCTGGAAAACAATTTCGGTACGCGGAAGAGTTTGTGCCCGCCATTGCAGTTGGTCGTTAAGGTCTTGGGCCGCTTTCTGTAATGAAGTTGCCTTCCGCTGTCCGTTGTCTTGCCCCATTGCAACACTCCCAGCCCTAAACCGCACAGAGACTCCTCGAGGCCGATATCGCCTCCTTTGACCTCTCGAGTACCGTGGCCTCTGCCGAAACCGCCATTGCAGACGCGCAGCAGGCAGGGGATGCAAGCGGTTGTCTTCAGTGCCCCTGCAGATTCACACAGAACCTTTTCAGTCCCCACTAACAAGAACTCCCAGAATTTAGCCCGCGAACTCACCACGGGCTGTTCTGCAGTTCATGCTTCGGGCAGTTCGATAATTAGCGTAAATGTGGCGAGCTCTGGTTACTTTTGGTTTGGCTTTGCTTCCTGCGCTTTCAATCCTTCCACAATGCGTTGCAGTTTGGACCGTAAGTCGGGGAGCCGACTCCATGTGAACCCAATCTTCACTTGCCCCTGGCCAGGCGGAGCAGAATGCCCAGGAGCCGGAGCATGCGGTAGGTCCCGCAAGCAGAGAAGAATACCCTTCCCAAAGGGTCCAAAGTACCTATATGGTACAAAGTATGGTTTCTGTAGTAATAATTTCCTTTATGATTAGGGTAAGTATATTCCCCACATGGGTACTTAGGACCCTTTGGGCTTGTACTAGGTTGAACGGACAAGGTCAGAACAGCCTCCTCGTCATATGCCGGTTGTTAATTGGATGCAATTCACAATCAAACTACAATCTACTGAAGCACATCTCGGCATTGTAGTTGTATTGAGAAGTGTCAACTTCCGCCATCATCTGGATAAAAGGTACCTTTGCCAAGTTCGAGGGATTGGAAGATGCTACGCTTTCTCCCTTGCTGGCTTCATTCCTTGCATAGTTGTGTGGTAAATCCACACGGAAACCTCATGCACTTTTAGCATACTACATCAATGGACGTGAGCTACTTCGGAGACGAGATTGAGGGGATGCGCTCCGAAGTCTTGTTTCTGGTCTCCGACCAACAATTCCTTTGATTTTGGATTTGAGGAATGTAGGAGGCATTTTTCAGATCCAAAACTTCGATGCAATTTGCAGGATGCTGTCGCACAGCGCGAGGCGGGCCAACTGCAGCTGTCACAGGTTTCGCGGTGCGACAGAAACCTTCATCCCACAGCCTCAAATCCAAATGCATGATTCCGACACCCTAGACCCCAAACACCAGACTCACTAGACCCCAAATCCTAAACCCTAAGCCCTACCGACGGGGTTAACAAAAAGAAGCCTAGCCATCTGGAGAAAGACTCAGCAGAACGCTGCAGAGGCGGAGCTGCAAGCCGCCCAGGAAGCCCTGGTCCGGGCAAAGGAGGGGGGGGGAAGAGGCAGAGTAGGGTTTAGGGTTTAGGGTTTAGGGTTTAGGGGATACTGGAGAATCTAACACATTATCTAGGTGTTTGTAGGGGATTTAGGGTTTAGGGCCCCTGTGTGGGGTGTAGGGATTAGGGTGACACTGGAGAATCGATGGAAAAGACCATGAACGATGAATTGGAAACCGGGATGATGCAGGTTTAGAGGGCGTGGCCAGGGTTTCCAGAAGCATGGACGCTTGTTTGGAGGTTCCTATAGGAAGCATTGCTTGCGGGTTCTTAGTAGGGAATATGGGCATATACTATATAGGAATTATATAGACGTTGTATTGTAAGATTGGGGATTAGGGTTTGGGGGAGGAATGGAGAAGAAAATGGAAGCTACTACTCAGGTTTCGGGATGCAGGGTTGGGTCTTGCAGAGGGGTTATTATTGGGTTTGTAGGGTTTGTAGGGTTCATAGCCATGGAATGGAAGCGTGGGAACTAATTTATGGAGGTTTGTGGGATCATGGCGGTTCGAGGCATCTAGGTTCCAGGGTTTGGGACGGGGGTTTAGAATTAAGATGGGGTGCTTGAGGGCTATAGGTTGCAGGGTTGGGGATTTCAGGGTTAAGTTCGTTTCAGGGATTTAGGAGTAAGTTGTTCAGGCCCTTGGCTGGGCGCTTAAGAAGACAGGTTACAAGTTTCAGCGAAAGGTTCAGATTTTCGAATTTGGGTCTAATAAGGTGCTTCGTTCGCGTTTTTCGGGCTTTGGGCTCAGGCCTTGGTTTTTGGTTGCGATTGCTACATTGGCCATAATCTAAACTCCTAAAAGGGGGTTATGTAGGGGATTATATAGGGGACTACTATAAGGGTTTTTAAGGGGGATACTAGGAGTTTAGACTATGGCTCACATGACGGATGGTTTGGCGTGCTATGGCACTTTGCAACGAGAAATCCTTGTACAATTTCAGGATACGAATTGAAACGCCGGATGGGGCCACAACGTCGAGAATCAGTCAACTTCCAGTGTCTGTGGCTTGAGTGTCAGATGGCACTTTAGGAGTTTGGATGCTGACCGACGTTCTTCTTGTGTACTCCATGCATCGGCTGTTTTAGGTTCTTCCAACCAGCGCTTTGGGTTCGATTAGGCCATTGTATCACTTTGTCTCCAGCTTGGCGCAACTTGAACTGACTGCACACAGCGGCCATAACGCAGATTCAGATGGGTTCTAAATGACTGCAATGCGGGCTTGGGCTCACACGCATGTCAGGAGCTTCTGAACAAGCTCAAGACCGTAAAAGAAGAGAACACGCAGGACGTCGTCGTTGCCTTTATGCTCACACGTCCTCTCATTGCCAGTCCTAGCACTTGAAGCTGCTTGAGAAACCTGTCTCAGAGACTCAGAGAGAACCTTGCTGCTAATGGCACTACGAGTTCTGATCCCACTTCTACTACACTTCAAATTCCTGCTATTGACAGCAGCAGCAACTGTGGCTATCCGTGCTGCCATTGTCTGTGTCGAGTCATGTTCTGCTGGTCCGTGATAAATGCAGAAATTATGGTTTTTCGTGCCGCCACGAGTCTGATGATGATTGTTATCGGAGAAAACATGATTATGACGGTGTAGCTTTCTTGATAGCAGGAGGAAAGACACCTGGATACGGAGCCCGAAGCAAAGCAGGCCCTACGCCTGAAGTAAGGGCGATGGCTCGGTTCATCATGGGCATACCGACTTTTCTCTGCGTTGTTTATGCAAGGAGGGCCTACTGGATCAGTCTCTGTTAGTAGACTGAGGCCTGATTGCTGGTGTTAGTCTTCCAGGAGACCGAATACAATTGTTTTCGAATAGAATTTCTTCCAACTCATGTACATAAGAACTGATGGAAGGAACGGCCTCCGAACACCCCTCCTATCGCACTGAAGTACCACTCCAACAGTTTCGCCGCGGATCTTCCAGCCCGGCGAACCAGCACCTCACACGCCATCAGCCCTCACTGGAAGGCACAGCTTGGGCCCACGGAAGCACAGGATTTAGCAACCCGGGTATAGAGCTACAAGCATTCAAATCCTGATTTGACCCGAGTCATTGTCGGTCACACTTTTTATTGCTTATCTCAAAACCTAGAAAGGGATATGAGCTGCTTGCTTCTTCGTACTAAACGACAAACTGTAGCAAGTAGCAACCAACCTGGACGTGGGTATTTCTCAAAACAGCCCCGCATTATCCCTAGAAGCCCGCCATCTTCACTTTAGACTATATGACGAACAAACTCAACTCCGGTTTGGGCGCGAGGCAGCGGCGGAGGCCGAAGCGGAGGTCGAGGCTGCGAAAAAGGAGGCGCAGAGCAGGGTGGCAGGTATAGGGTTTGGGGATTTAGATTTAGAAAGTTTAGGATTTAGGGACCAGTGCATGTGAACACGCCCTCCGAGGCGGATGGCCTGTGTCTGTTCAAATTCAAGAAGACTCAATGCTTACTGGGGGTTAGTCGGGAAGACGTATATCATGTAGGGATTATAAGGATTATATTGTGTAGAAATATGACCAGCTCGCGATATCAAGTCCTTATGTGTGCCAAGAACCCTGCTGAAGCATGCTGCAAACTACCCAAGTCGTGTAGCAGAATTAGCAAGACTGTCGTGGTGGCTCCTGTGCAGTATGTTCTGAGCAGCGCCTAGAAGACTCCAATTTCTTGTTTGCGCTTCTACCAGTTGCGCAAAGCTTTTGCTGCATTGGGCTCCTTCCGGGTGTGAAGCTGTGCGATTATTGGCAGGAAGTGGTGCATGGCAGTTAGCTTTAAACTGGGTTGCTGTTACAGAACTTAATTTAAGTTACTATATTGGGGAAACCCTAGTACCTACTATATATATACCCATTATGGTATCTCAATTTCAGTTCCTTAACAGCCACCCAGTAAAAGCCAGCCCAACCTACCAGCTCCTGACAGATCCTGCAGCGAGCCTACATTCACTGCCCATAGAGAGCTTTGTGTGCCAGGACTTGGCATTCACAAGCTACATATTCCTCGGTTAGGAGTGATAGCCTAGAAGCCCAGTTGCTTTCATGATAGAGTGCAGCTCGTAAGTTCTTATGCGAACCCATAGGACCCTTAATCCGGAAGCCTGCCATGAAGGTACCTGGGCCTCTTTTGCTCAGTCAGGGTCCATACAGATGTTGTGATTCAAGGGAGTTGAGACTCCTCAGTGCTACGAAGATAGGGTTTAGGTTATTGGGGCTAAGATTGAAGGAAGCTATTCTTAGGTACATTGTGGGAGGATATAGGACAGGTGTGGGCCCTTCTCGGACTTTAATATACCTGATGAAGAAGCTGAGCCCTGAACCCTAAACCCTACCTTCCCTTACACTCCACACCCCTCAAGTCCACGGAGAGGACGGCGTCGTTGCAGGCCGACTCTGCAATGCGGGCCTGAGCTAGGGGTTTCCAAAAGTTGGGTAGCTTAAAGAAGGGCGTTATACAGGGGATATATAGGGTTTAGGGAAGGGCTAATTTCCTAAAATTCGGTGTATCTTTTTGGGGGTTCCCATGATAAGGATTACAGTATTTTGGGGTCTATATCTAGGCGGCATTGTAGATGGTCATTACAAGCATTGCAGACGATGCTCCAAAGTTATAGTCATCTGGCACACGATACCTGATTTTTGGCTCTAAGCACGCGCAGGGCTAGCCTACAGCAGTGTTTACGAGATTTATACAAACCAGCACCGTCATTCTTTTTGTAGTCGGGATGAGCAAGATGATTGGTGTCAGTAATTGCTAATGTTTTTGCTTCTGGCGGGAGGTCGAGCTTCAACAATGAGGGGTGCGGGGTAAGCACATGGGTTGATTCTGAGTCAGTATCATGCCGAACGAGTAGTAGACAACCTCTGGCAGACGGCCAGCAAATTTTGCGTGATTCCACAGGTTTCCTGAGAGGTACAAGAACATATATACCGAATCATACAGATACAGTGTGCGCAGGTATCTTCATACCTATGCCCATCTATATCTATGTACATATACATATATATATATATATGTAGATGTATATGTATACGTATAATGAAAGTATATACATGTACATAAAATGTGTATATATGCATATATATATATAGATATATTCACATATATGTTTTATTCCATTCTAATTGTTGGTATTTTATATGTTCTCATCATCGTATATATATATATATACTCACCCACGTAGGCCTACGTGATTTCGCTCTTTTGTAACTTAAAGTGCTCCTCTCCTCAGTTTTGTTATAGATAAGGCCTAGAAGCCACATTTTCGAATTTGAGCAACTCTCGCAACACACTCACAAACAATCTTTAACAGCAATTATTCAGGGTATTCCATTTGGACCAAGCCGGAAAGATCAACAAAAAAACCTAAAGAAACAAGCAATCGTTTTTTTGGAAGCAAACCAGAAGAATAAACACACACACACACAAAATCCACAATCAAAAGTGACAAACAACAATTGCACGCGCACACGCACAGACAAATTGAACATACAGGCTGGACTGGGAAATCCAGGACTATCGTTTTTCTGAGGGGGTGGATTCTCCGGTCGGGTTCGAGCAATGTTATTTCGGTACTTCCCGGCTGGACGGAAGATGACTGTTTTTGGCTCTTTTTGTTGCCCGATGTGCATGTTTTCCGTGACTTTCCGGTCCCCTCCAGAGAAGAACACCCAGAACAAGGGACCATGATTAAGGCATTGCTAAGGCTACCAAGGGTAACCAGGGGACATTTCGGTTTCAGGTCTCTTGATCATCCTGTCAGACGCGCTCGAATCATGAAGAAAGATGCCCCAATACTTGGATTGCTTGAACATGCAAGGGCCTGCCAAAGCTTTTCAGATAAGACTGGTCAGCATTGCTATTCATATTAGTGTCCCGTGATCGTTCTGATTGATGTTTTCAAGTGCCGGTACAATTGGTTAGGTGATCCCTCGCCCATTAAACGTGACTGCACAGAATGACAGCGCGGTGGAGTAGAGAAGGGTAGTCGGAGGAAGAATGTCTAGAAAGGGGCGTGCAGGAAGGAAGGAGACTGAGGAGCGAGGCGTTGCTGGACAGCCAGCAGAGATGGGGGGGTCGGGGGAGGAGGGGATAGATTGGGGATGATTTGGGGGAAGGGGGTAGTTGAAGTTCCACCCAGACATAAACTTTTTTCAGATAATGGGCACGGAAGGTGGGGCTTGCAATGGCCCTATGACGCAGAGGAGAGGAAGAGGATAGGGGGGTGGGGAGGAGGGCCGAGTTCTTACATAGTGACTGTGTGAGTATGTGCGAGATACGAGGATCACAGTAGAGAACATATGGTCACCTGCATTTTGGCGGATTCAGGGTTTACAGGGCTACAAGCCTTCGGCTTACACACTTGAGCAAGCCAGCAGTCTTAACTGGTTTGCTTCAGTTGCCGGGTATGGCCCTCGAAGCTAGATGGAGTCAAGGATGAGGGACGCCGCGGGTGCAAAAGGTTGGTACCCAAAAGCCTCAACCATGTGCACTTCGTAAGTTCCGCTTGCGCTGCGAGGCGTGGAAGGAAAAGCAGCGACAGCACAGAAAGGCTTACCTTGCCATCGGTTTAGGTTTAGGGCTGAGGCTAGCAAGCAAGCACTCATACAAATGGCTTTGATGAACCCCATACATGTATGTTTTCTATTACGGCACTCAATAGGTAGGGGGTACCAAAAAAGGACCCTATTTTTGGAAGCCCTCGCATATATGTATATATATATAGGTCCACAGCAGCTTCGGAGTTTAGGGCAGGGTTATATTGGGATATTTGAAAAGAAAATGAAGACTATCATCTAGGGTTTAGGGTTGACGGGTTAGGGTATAGTCCCCTTAAGTAGATAGAATATGGAATTGACCAAGATTATAGTAAGATCCCCATATACCACATATTCTATCTACTTAAGGGGGACTATAAGGTTTAGGGTTTCTCGGGTCTCTGGATAGAATATGCCTCACTTCGTACCGAGCGCAGGAGCCTCCGTACGCGTTGTACTGTTTGATGTTTACTGGGAGGTTCACCGGGCTGATTAATTTCAAGGGTTTCGGGTGTAGGGGGGATATCCCTACCTTGAAGGGAAGGGTTAGACAGGATTCAAGCGGGATATCTCCATCTATATGTTTGCTTGTGTGCTAACTTGAATCCTAAATAAGTTTAGAGATTTTGCCTGGAGGTTCATGGGGCTTCGTATGTTACTATACTTCAGGTTGAACAGGTTGTAGGCCTTTCTGTGTGTGCTTTGGTCAACCTAGACCGCCTACTAAGTCCTCGGAACCTCCACGTATGGAGTGGCCAACGGGTGGTTTCCAAACTTCTCGTTCAGGTCTGTACCCACTGCGATCCAAAATGACATACTAGGTCGCACCAGGATTCAAGTAAAAGGTTTAAGATGTTTTCTAAACCCTAACCCCACATGGTCTAGAACGTTTTTTTTTCGCACATTCGCCTCCGCTTGTAGTGCATAGGATGGCTTTGCCGTCAAGCCTGTATGGTTCAGGGGTTTAGGGTTTAGGTTACATGCGGTTCGTTGGAGGAGGCCTACATATTGCATCTGCCTCATTGGGATACACCTTTGGGGCTTTTCTTCTTGCATTTGTTGCCAACAGAGCAGAAGTGATCCGGTCAATGTCTAAGAGAGCAGATTATACGCTGCTTGAAGGTTTAGGCTTCCCAAAGGCTCCAAGTAGATCTTTGACACATTGACTTCCCAAGTATGTCCCCATGCATGAACCTGGAGCCTTTGAAGCTCTGGGGTACCACTGTGGGAGGGATTGCTTTCTCTGGTGGTACCATTCCGGATAACTGGGGGTCTCCACAAATGTGGTAGTTTCCCCAAGTAGGGGGACCCTAATATAGCCCCCCAAATACTATAGTCCTTATTGTGGGGACACCCAAAAAGGTACCCCTAATTTTGGGAAACACCCATGTTCCTTGTTGGAACAACACCTCGGACACGAGCCTTGTCCAATCCGTATACGTGCACACAAGCTCTTAGCAATAGACCTAGGGTTTAGGAAACAACAGAAGCTCTTTTGGTATGTCATAGTCTATGGCTAAACAAAGTAATACAGAAACGTGAAGAACTACGAGTATCATCCCTTTATTGTTTGTGTATGATAGCTCTATACTATACACCCAAGCCCGATTGCAACTAACATGTGGGCCTTAGCTAACTGTACGCAAATTCCTGGGAGTCGAAGCGGCATTGCAAGCATTTTCTTGGTAGTCGGGTGGATTCAAAGCGAATTTCATTGTTCAGATAATCAGGGATTCCCCTCCTACCCCCCATACTAGCCCCCTAGGTCCCGTTCCGCCTTAGTTGACCTTGTTTATGGATGATTACAGCTGGTTCCGCCAAACTGAGAGGGAACCGTAGGAGGGTATTAGGAGAGCCTAGGAGGTGAGGATTTTTCTACTCCGCGGCATCCAGCAGGGTTTAGGGTTTAGGGCTTTGGGTTTAGAGATTTGGGTTTAGGGCTTTGGGTTTAGGGTTTGAGGTTTGGGTCTAGGGTGTGTCTGACGCATGGAAGATGATGAGCCCTCTCAACCCTAAACCCTAAACCGAATCCAAAAACACCTCTGCTGCAAGGAAAAGGAAAAGGGCCTGCCGGCCCACCACTGCCGCCCAAAGGCAAGCTAAAGGGTTGATGTAATGACGACGATGAAGGGTTTACCTTGGAAGGACCCCTACACTGTAATAGCGGTATAATAGGTGCAATAGGAATATATCAGAGGACCGTACTATGATCACCATAATCCCTTATAGTTACTATTCTGGGGTGAGTGGTTCCACACTAGGTCCACACTAGGTCTACTTGCAATCCCAGATACATGTATACCTACGGCTTAGTAGTTCTTGCCCCCATATAATTCGTCGGTATATACCATAAAGCTGTAGGTAACAGGGATTGCAGGTAATCAATTCACTAGGGCCGTGGGCGCACATCAGGGTTGGAGGTTAATGTTGGACCCTCTTTAATCAGGGGGGCCCCACGCAACATTAGGGCCCTTCCGAAAAATAGAAATTAGGGATCGTCAATACGGGTTGCTGAGCTCCCACGGGTCTGAGGTCCTTGTGGATTGATTTAAAAGGGATTGTTGAGAATCCTTCCTATATTCTTAGGGCGCCAAAATCAAAACACATTATAAGGGGCCTTGCAATCTTTGCCCTATCCTGAGTAGGCAGGCCCCAAAACTCATTACAGGGGACCCGTTTCAATAAAGGCGGTCCAACATTAGTGTCAGACCTACTTTAATCTTGGGCCCCCCACCATAACAATAGGGCCCCAAGAAAACCAAAAATTATGGTCCCAACACAGAGCCCTGAGCCTGCCAGAGTTCTGAGGTCCCTGTGGAATGATCTAAAACAAAGGAATGGTCTGGGTGCTCCTCAGACCCTAAAGTCAAAACACATCATAACGGGCCTCAAATCATTTCCCCTGATCCTCAATAAGGGGGCCCAAAAAGATTGTAGAGGACCTCAATGCCTGAACATGTCCAACATAAGGGTATACAGTTCAATGTGCTTGTTGTTGCGCACGCGGTCATTAGCGGCAATGGGCGAAACGCTAATTTTGATCTGTTTGGAGTCTTCTGCGCATGTTCAGACACGGCAGATGCAGAGATGGATTGGCGCCGGGCACTATCCTGGTCAATCCTGATAGACTCCTTTCCCGCTCTCTTTGCTTGAGGTCACGGCTGCTGTCCGCTGGTTGCGCCGCGAAAAATGCACGTGCACGAAGCACCCGAAACATTGACCAGCATGGCACGAAATGCTGGATTCGCGCCCTTGTGCACTTTTGATGTGAGAAGCGAAATATCCGAAAGCCGCGTGCGATGCCAAAACTCCTACGCCCCAAATACTGGCATGCGCGGGACGAAGCGCAGACTTTTTACAATAACAGATCAAAACGAGCTTTTTCCGCAAACGCAGGCATTTGTGGAACAAAGTCCACATAGAATGCGCGTGCCGCCCAGAGCCGTCAGGGACGGCGTGACCTTGTTCTTAGATGTGGTGATTAGGGTTGGCTACTAAATACAAGCCTTGAAGAATGGTCATTCTTGTTCACAAGGCGTTATACAATCCTAAACCGTGCATCACTCTTGAACTTGAAACACCGTAGATGCATCAGACAAGGGGCTTCATGGACTTCTACCGTCGAACATTTAAAGTGTGGGCCTGTTGCATGGTTATCGTTTCGCTTTTATAGCATCCAGCAAGCTTTGATGTTCATCCGTGGGATCTCCGAAAGCTGAGTACGACAGCAATGTCTTCGAATGTATGTGAGGCTCCACAAACTCCGGGGTTCCAAAGCCTAGCAAGTCGCATTTCCAGTTCAAACTGCTGCCAAACCTGCCAACCCTTCTACCTACCCCCGTAGTATGGTCTAGGGCCTTAGGTTGAGGTCCGGTCCGGTTCTAGGGCTTGAGGACTTAGAGTTTTGAGTTCCAGAATGCTGCCCAAACTTGGATCCCACACAGCCACTGACCCTGAACCCTAAACCCTAAACACACACCTACAAAGTTCTTGACAAGTCTGCTCGCAGACCGATGTTCCACCCAAAGACAAGCTGGCTGCAGGGGTCCAAATCACCAGACAAAGGTACTGCTTATGTACTCTAAACCTTTTTAAAGGGGATATATAGGGGGTTATGGGGAATTACTGTCGGGGGTTATTAAGGGGATACTAGGAGTTTAGACTATAGTTCATACTCTAGGACCCAATGTAAGTATTTTTCATAGATTTGGATCTCGAAGGAACTGACCAGCTCACCCATCTATACCCATCTGAGATTGCGCCACAGACGCTTTTGACAGTAGCTGTGCTTGACCGCTTCGAAACCAAGCAAGCTTAGCAGCCGCAAGCGAATGAAACGGTCTTCGAACCTAAACCCTAAACTGTAAACCCTAAACCCCTAACCCCCTCCCCCCCGTAATTCTTGATGATGGCCTTTGCCTGCAAAGTTCGAACCTGCTCCTACAAATTTGGGGTGCAAAAAGCTGTCTCAAGCATATCACCCTATGTAAATCACAGGTAAACCGCATAATGGTCCTACAATCACCCGAGGGCTTCTGAATGCAACATGGCTTCGAGAGCCATGAATCGATTCTGTTGAGAATATGTTTAGGGGTTAGGGTGAAGGGAATTCCCGAAATCATCACCGTGAGCTCTTAAAGCAGGACCCCCGCAACCTACCTACAATCCTTGCAGCCCTGAATATCTATATATTATACTTCCTTATACCATAATATACCATAATATACTATAATATGCCATGATATGCACATATTCATCCCGTAGTCTCCAAGAGCAAACTATTTACCCATATTTCCTTTGCCTCTTTGGAAGCCGGCGTCTCGGTGCTAGGCAAGAGCAAAGGAAAAGGACTGGGCATGCTTAGGGATTGAGGGACTTTTGGATGTAGGATTGGGGGTTCAAAGTTTAGGATTGGGATGTAGGGTTCAGGGCTGGGATTTCAGGATGTAGAATTTAGGGTTCGGGCTTAGGGTTTAGGGCGTTCGAACTTTGGGGCCTCCATCTGTAATCCGTTTAGGGGCCACTATTAGGCGAGGGAGCAAGGTAGGTTATCTGGTCCTTTCTACCTGCATTATAGCCACCGCTATGGGATTTGTAGGGCTGAAGGAATTTGTGTTCTCTCACTGCGAGAGACAATGTTGATTCTGGGCTTGGGGCCAATCGGGCGTGTGGCAAACTCGAGAGCAGAAGCCTTTATTTCTGCAGAATGCGCAGCGGAGCCAACTGGAATTGGAGAAAGGCTGTTTGTGTTCATCGCTACCGAATGATTAAGAATCAAATGGAAGATGACATGGTAACTGAGGTTATGTACGGTCATAAGCCTTCAACCTACCTTTGTTGCATGCCCCTGTGGCTTGCAAAGGTCACTAGGAGGGGAAGGTCGAACAAATGCATGCTTTTGGCAACTTTGCGCCAAAGGGAGCTCAACGGTTAACGAGTAGTCAGGTTTCAGGCTAAAGGGTTCAGGTCATTGAGTCAGCTAGTCAGCTTTCACGTTTGGAGCGGCCTGTTACCAGTGGAGTTGCAGATCTCCACGAGTTAGGGGACACGCATTTGAAAGGAACAAGTTCTTCACAGTTGTCCAGGAGCCTCCCACAAGCTAGCACAGCATGGAGCCCCCATACCGTTCACGAAAAGGACGGTAGTCTGACAGGTTAGGGTTTGCAGGTAGCTCCTAGCCCCTTAGTGCCCCCCAAGTTCCCTCAACGCAGGGCACTGCGTACCAGTCAGCCACAAGCAATGCCTTGAGCTCTTGCACTGGATCTGAACACCACTCCATCTCAACCCAGTGCCAAAATTATCTTCATGTACCTTTTTGGGGGGTTCCCATAATAAGGACTGTAGTATATTGGGGTCTATATTTAGGTACCTTAATTTGGGGAAACTACCATGTTTTCCAAACGGCCCAAGTACTCAAACAACAGAGCTTCAGGGACTGAGTATTGTGGCGTTTATGGTTTGCGATGCCCTCCGCAACACTTGGATGCTTGTTCATCAACCTCAAACAAAGACTGAACCTGAACCCTACTTGGAGGGTCAGGGGGACTTGGTAAGTAGGTTAATAATAGGGAGAAATAGGGTTACTATATGGCTTATAGTATAGGGAAAAATAACCCACTTACTAAGTTTCCCTGACTTTCCAAGTAAACCCCAGACCCTAAGCCCTACACCCCAAACCCCAGTCCCAAGAGCGAAACCTGCCTTAAACCAAAGCAATTGGTACGGCAAAGCCAGCTGAGCTCCCAACTCTCCAGAAAACCTTGGAGGCTGCAACCAAACTCTGGAAGGTAGGGCTTAGATTTGTTCGTTGTTTTTAAACGTTTGGTAGTGTTTTCGAAAGTGGTTTAAGGGTTCCCAGGGTTTTTTAGGGCTTGGGGTCTAGGTGTTGGCTGTTGGACAAGGATTATGGTACATTGAGGTCTATATGGGGCGCCCTGCTTTATAGGATCCCCAAATTGAAATTGAAAAGCAAAATGGACGTGGAGCATACGATGATGTAGAGGATTTCTCAAATGCTTTAGGGTTCAAGGTTTCATCTAGCAAAAACTTCAAGTCGTGGAATATCCGCTGAAGCTACATGCTATGTTCTCCGAAGCATCTAGGCAGTCCTTGCTTTGTTCGGGCTGTTGATAAGGAATTAAAAGAAAGTTACCATTACAAGGGGACCCCATGGTGTACTGTATGTCACTATTATGATATTTTACTTTAAACGAAATTCCATAACATCAGCCCGGCGTACTTGCTTTGATCTTCATGCCTGCTAAGCCGCAAGGAGACAAGAAAGAAAGCAGAAGCTTGGCTTCGGTGTTGTTTAGGCTTTACTAGAAACCCTGAGACGATGGAGAAACAGGGTTTTCGGGTGCAATTTTAGGAATTTGGGCCGTTGTTTTACTTATTTTTGTAGTAGACGTGATTTCTAAGCTTAACGCCTCTAGCTTTCAATTTCAAAGAGCTAAACCTTGAAAGGGTTTAGGGTTTAGGTTCAGGTTGTGGTTCCCCCTCATCATGAGAAATCAGAACGATCCCTTGAAATCATGAAGGCCGATAGACACGGTGCTGCATGATTGCATGTGCGATTTTTAGGGCTGGGGTTCAGTGCTTATTCTACTTCCGACCTGTAATAATCCTTTAAACAGGCATATCAGTGGAACCTAATAAAATCACCATAATCCCTTTTGGTCACTGTTACTGGGTGGGGGTCCACCTAAGGTTCAGTCTTTCTACGGATTGGGGCCTCAATTTTCTGAGTTGCCAGAGCTGATTCCTAGGCTTTCCTCACAATGTCATTATAGTCCTCCTTGAGTAGATAGAATATCGCGTATATGGGGATCTCATAATGGTTTTGGGGAAGTCCATATTCTATTTACTTTAAAAAATGTGTGGAAGGAGCTCATTGTGTACCGCTGGTCCATATAACGTATGCACTTCGGGAGTCGCGTCTTGGGCTTCTGAAGCCCAAATCCTCGATCATGTACGGGTGAGGGTTACGTTTGGTGTGCAACAGACACAGGCCAAACCCCAAACCCTAAACCCGGAAAAAAAAAGCAATGCATACATGATTTGAATGCAATCAAGCTCATTCAAGGGGAGGCAATATGACTCATCTTGGAATTTCCCTGACCGGGGCTGAAGAGGCAGAATTTTGGCCAAGACCTCAACCCTGGGATTTAGGATTTGTGGTTTTGGGTTCAGGGTGTAGGATTTAGGGGTCCAGGATTTACGGTTCGATCTGCACTCATACTCGAAGCTTCAGCAGTGTAGGAGTCTCCTTCGATCAGACTAGTACATTGACTCTGCAATTTGCTTCGGGGTTTCAGGTTTAGGGTATTTCTAGACATTTTGGGGTGTCCCGCTATGGACGTTACTAGACCCCCAGAGCTACAGTTAAGCCTTGTCATAGGGGCGGCCCAGAAGGAATTACGCATTTTTGGAAATCCCTTATCGGGTCCTAACTTGTGCCAAGTATGCCCTTTTTACGTCCTGAAGGCGCAGTGTGCTTCAAAATGATATCATTGCAAGTGATTATGTTAAGGGTCCACGTACCCAATAATCATAAACTTACCCAAACCCCTTACTACAACGACTAGTAGCAAAGCCGAAATACGCAACTAGTGGGTACTTGGGCCCCTAGAGCTAGGGCTGTGGTACTGAACACGGCCTGTAGTTTTTGTTTCGAAGCAGGACCATAGCAAGGCAACTCTTAAAACAGATGCATAGGGTTTTGCCTGCAACTCGCATGGTTTTAGAGTTTAGGGTTTGGGGTTTGGGTATAAAGCTCCCCTTAAGTAAGTAGAATATGGCTTTGAGTATATTATAGTAGGATCCCCACATACCCCATATTCTATCTACTTAAGGGGGACTATATCCCTAAACCCTAAACCCTATATTCTATCTACTTAAGGGGGACTATATCCAGCGGCATCTTCGGAATGGGAATTTGCATTGTGGCTCAAAGCTACGGATTGGGTTTTGAGTCCGAGAGGCCTTTAGTGCTGTCATAGCCCCTAGAGTTAAGCCCTATTAACAAACCCCAACACAGGGGTAGGGGTGCAGGGTTCATTTACGGCATGGGGTGTAAGTTGTTTGTTGAAACTCTCTGGTGTGGTTACAAACGGACCGTGTGGCCTGCACACAGCCAAGGTAACGGCACTGTAAAGCAAATCGGCCGCCACTCGGTCCTCCTTGACATGGGATGTGGGACAAGTTTAGGGTTCAGGTTTCAGGGTCTGGGTTTAGGGTTTGGGGATTGGGGTTCAGGTTTTAGGGTTTGGGTTTAGGGTTTAGGGTTTGGGGATTGGGGTTCAGGATATAGGGTTCACGGTCTTGGTCTGGGGTTTAGGGTTCAGGGTTTAGGGTCTGGGTCTTCAGGGTTAAGGTACCCCAAGGGACCGTATGAGGTAGCGTTCAGTCCCAGTTTTGTTGCCTGTTCTGCCAAGGCTCCGTAGATAGGATGAGGCAAAGTTGCTTGGTGTTCAGCGAAAGTCAGGCAATTCCCTTCCCTAATCTTCAATATTCCCAACACCTAATAGTACCTAATGGGAATACTACTGGGGAGGGGGGGGGCTGCCAGAAGATGAGGGATGAGCTTAGTCAACTTTTCTTGAACATTGCTAGGGATGGGGGGGGGGGGGGCGTATTGGAGTTTTGGGGATGGGACAATTCACATTTAATGCCTGCAAGGTCACGCATGCTTGCATCTACCTGTAACTTAGTTGTCTTAGGATGCGCGTTACAGGATACAACCTGGCAGACAGAGTAATTGCGCATGGTCAGCCGCATAGTTCTGATACAGATCTATTTATAGCAGAGTCGACCCATCAACAAACTACCATCCTTGTAACCTCTCATTTAGAGCCAGTTTTCATCAATGCTCCGACATTCTACAGCACTTGTTCAGGCCCGGACATCCTAAACCTTACGCCCTACATCCTTCTGCATCCTTAGCTGTATTAAATAGTCCTGCATCATCTCCCCCGAATAGCAAATCCTGCCACCCCCTGAATAATCGATATTCCCTTTAAGATATGCAACAATACTATGATGGGGAGATGCAGTTTTAAAGGTGGGTGGACAGGTTCATTGTTCTGGGGCAGCCTTAACCCTCAAACCCTAAACCCCAAGGGTTTAAGGTTGCCTAAGAGCTTGAAGGAGCCCTGGGCCCGATCTGGTTATGTAGTGGCTATTAAAGTTTCCTTATCATGATGGCTTAATTTAAGCTCCTTAAGAGCAACTCAGATTCTGGAGGCAACTTTATTTAGGTTCGTTAGCATGCCAGGAAAGAGCGCACCTTCTCTTTGGAAAGTCCATTTATCATGAGGTAAAAGTGGTCCTGCTTGCCTATTAAGATTGAGCCTTTCTACAGGCTCCCTTATCAACACAGAACAGCAGTGCAACTGTTCTTCGCGATTTAGGGCTTGGGGCTGAGTATCTAGGGTTTACCCGGGCCTCAACAGAAGGCAAACTGCTGGTACGAAGCCCATCATGAACAGTCAACAAGTTGTTGCTTTACATAGTTTGGTTCTCAGTTGGGGCTTAGGAGCCCACACGTTTCTCCACTACCATTCGAACATGGGATCCTAGAGCAATGAAAGTTGTTTCGGAGGGTACTTGGAGTCTTGTAGGATTTCCCTAGGGCTCCAGTTACCTGCATAATGTGTTCTAGGTTCTGTATACCTTATTGTTACATAGCCCAGTAGCCTACTATTTAGGTAGCTGGGAGCCCTAGGTTTAGTTACTCTTCATAGCTGGTTCATCTCGCTCCTTATAATTCATAACCAATGCAACCTAGTCACGCTATGTCAGGCCAGAAAAGGGTGTTATGGGTAGGGGTATTAATTCCTAAACCCTAAAGTCTTGTAAATTGTCAACGAATTCTTGGGTTCCCTGAAGTAGACCTTTAGCCCTGCAATAGAGCTTGAGTCCTGGAGGCAAAACTGTTTCTGGAGTCAGCGAACAATCATCTCCAAATTTCGGATGCATTTCAGGGACGTCTGAGGTCATGTTTAGTTCATTTCGGCTTTGCTTTTGACATGAGATTTCGAACATAGAACGAACTCACCGGCTTGCTCTGGACAGCCGTCAGGCTACGGCAAGCCCCTTGTCTTGTTCTTAGCTTTGCATGCAGCCATCCCCCCCACCCCCCCGACTGATTCAGGATTGGGGCTTGGGGCTTGGGGGACCGTATCCCATGTCACATAACTACAATTCAGCACACCTATAACCCCACTCACAACTAGGGCCCTTCCCCGTATAATCCCTATAGTAGGAAGCCAATCCTCCAGAGTTAGAAACTCCCACATCTTTCCATGAGGCACGGAGTCCAGGAGGCTTATACGCATTCGTTATTCTTCCCCATCTCTTATATAACCCTACATTATGGTAGGCATGGTACTCCTAAGCCCTACCTGAAGGCTCAGGGGACTTAGTTAGTAGGTTATACGTCCCATAATTCTCTGTATGATCTACTCAGTGAGTTCCTGAGCCTTTCCATGAACCCTAAACCCTAATCCCTAGACCACCAACCCACATGTTTTTTGTCCTTAAACCATAAACCCTAGACACTTAAATGACCCCTATGTCCAGCCTTAAGCCCCAAAGCCTGTCTGGGCCTCTTGGAGAGCCAAAGTGCTTTCTCAGGAAAACTGCAGCTGAAGCCCACGAAGAAGCCAGCTGAAGACCTGCGCTATTTGCTGCTTGAGCTGCGCTGGTACTCTAGGCTTCGGTGTTTTTAAGGTTTAGGGTTAAGAGTTTGGTGGTTCACGGTTGGGTGGATTAGGGTCTGGAGACTCGGGTTTGTTGGTTCAGGGTTTGGGAGTTTAGGGATAAGGATTGGATTTAGGCCCGCAGCATGCAGGATTTCTGAAGCTGCACAGGACCTACAGCGTAAACCCTTAACCCTGCAGGCTTCGGGATGTGGGCTTCTGTACTGGGGATTAGGGTGCTCAAGACAGGGGCAAGTTCTGTATATCGTGACCAATAAACCCGGACCCTCACACACCTTAGCCACCCAAGCCCCTGCATCCCTAGAAAGACCCAGAAAATCCGTCAACCCTTCCAAAAGCTCCGATGAAGGTGTGCTTTGGGGTTTGTAAGTGGTTTTGACAAATGGGTCCATGTAAGGAAATTGTATAGTCAGGGCCCAAAAGGTTTCCCATATACCTACTTTGGGGTTCAGGTGTACATTATAGCTAATGGTTATATTGGGGCTATATAGGGATAATGGAAAAGAACATGGAAACTACTATAAGATATTAGGGTATATGTAGGTACATGGACCTTTTAGCGTTTGAGTAAAAATCAGAATCTACCACCCGAAAAGAATCTTCGGCCTTAGACTGAACCCGGACCTCCTAAACACATGGCTACGGGTTTTGGTTTAGGGGTTGAGGGTTTTGGGTTTTGGGTTTTGGCCACGACACAGCAAACACCAAGGTCGTTGTTGAAAAAGGGCAGCTTGGATCTCGCGCAGGCTGGATTCGATCCAAGGAAGGACACTTGCCTGATCCATGAAGGTTACCTAAACCCGGAACCCTAAGCTCTGAACCCTAGACCCTAAACCCTAAACTCGATTCTATACCTTTTTTTTGGCCGTGCCTGCTGTGCGCTTTTAGGGTTCGTGGTAGTTGGTAGCTACTTGAGACTACTGATAAACCTGCATAAGGCCAGTTAGGGGGTCGTAACAAAAAATCGACCCCTGAACCCCAAGACCTAAACCATAAAGATAGCCAGCATTCCGCCTAGAACGGTAGCCTGGCCTTTGGTTAGCTAGGAATGAAGGAATGGAATCTTGTAGTAGTCCCTATATAACCCATAGCATTTGTTTCCACTTTCTTTTCCATTCCATTCATTCCCAGCTAACCAAAGGCCAGTAGCACGAGCATTTCCGCAAGATGGGACTGATGCTGCGTTCAAGTACACGCCTGTAGCTGGAAGCTCAAAGGGCAAAAAAGCCATATTGGAGGGGGGGCTTCAGAATTTTACTACACTGGGCCTCAGAACCCTACACCTGAACCCCAAAACCCTGAAAGTCTCCAAATAGCACTTGCGTTGAGCTAACTGGAGGCTTATAGCGTTCGAGGCTGCGCTACGCATCATGAATCCTTCACCATGAGCTTCCTAAACTACCTGGATCCCAGAAGTAGGTCAAACAACTGCCTAAAATTCGAAAATTGCCAAAAGGCGCCATAGGTCTACATACTTCGAATCCCTCAACCCTAAGACCCTAAACTCTAAACCCCTAAGACCCTTCCCCGCGCGCCTCAAGAAGACACTTCTGCCTGGCCGAGGTAGACTTCGAAGCTCTCAGCACGACGTTTGCCCAAGGCCGTCAGGGTCGTCCTCTTAAATAACCTGGGGATACCTTTAAGGGGGTTACCTTTTCCGGAGAATCTTAACAAGAATCCTGACCAACATAACCTACCAAACTGAAGAATAAGTAGTCGCGCAAACCCTAAACCCTACACAGAAAGCCGAGTTTCCCAAAATAATGGGCTACTTCAATCCAAAGTTCTAACTGGTGGTTCCCTAGATACGGGGACACCAATACATACTTCAAAATACCGTAATCCTTACCATGGAGACACCCAGAAAGGTACCGCTAACCTCTCGGGAAACGCTATAAAGCCTCTGAACAAATACCGAACCCCAGTGGTCATGTAAATGTCCAATCGATTTTCCATTTTGAGGGTGATATCTGCCTAAACCCTCCCTCCAAAACCCTAGTAAATTTCATTCTCGTCTCTTGCAAAAACCCTAAAACCTAAACCTTGAAACCTAAACTCTAAAACCTAAACCCTAAAACCTAAACCCTGAAACCCCTATAGACCACTCCGAAGCCTCAGCCACATCCTTGCCGAACCAGACCCAGAAAAAGTCGCGAAGCGCACCTGGACCAGGCCAGGGCGTTGGTCCTACCTAAGTTTTAAGGTTTAGGGGTTCAGAGTTTAAGGGTTTAGGGGTTAGGGGTTTAGGGTTTAGGGGCCATGCTTAGAGTGTAGGTTTCAGGCTAGGGTAGGGCAATCTGAATGGTGTCTAAATCTAAAACTCCCTATGATTAGTTGGGCATTTTTTGACCTGCAGGGTAACGCAGCAACGACATGTCCTCATGTGACATATCAGAAAATACCCCAAAGCCCTATTCGATTCGGCTTGGCCTGTAGATGCTCAACCGGCTAAAAACAAGGAAGAGCTACACTTGGTTGGGCTCCGTATCTCTTGAAGAAGATGTAAGCAATATGCGCAAAGCTTTATGCATGGCTTTGCGGATGGGATTTCAGATGTTAAGGTCATAGTTGTCTTGTTGCTTTGGTTGAAACATTATAAACTCAGGGAAGTCTGGCCGCCATGTGGGCCCGTGAACTGACACCAAACCTTGGCGAGGACGGTCTAGCGCCTGTTAACTTCAAGCTTCTTGATTAGGCTTTAGGCTTTGGGGTGTAGGGTGTAGGTTTTAGCGTGTAGGAGGCCGCATTTCACCCTTCAGAAGAGCCACATCTGCTTCAAATGAGAGTGCCTACTTTCTAGAGACCCACCTGCAACTCTTCTTGTCTTCTTTCCCAAAACAGTATACTACAACATCATGAGAATATTTATTCCCGCTTTTTTCAGGAACCACCCCTCCAGCCCAGTCCGCTATAGGACGCTTGTGGGGGTTTTGTGGGGAGCTCCGGCTTCGTTATAGGCTATGTGCCCAGTAGTACCCTTTTTCCCTCTTTATTTTGGGTCTCCTTATTAAAGCTGAATATTAGGAAAGAGGGTGCCCTGTTAACTTAGGGGTTGCTGGGGAGCCCCGTAAGGGTCTTCTGAAGCCCAAAGGCTCCATGTAGTTATGTGATATATACTTGGGCCCAAAAATAGTTCAATGGGAACCACTTTGGGCCCTAAGTATATACTATGTAGCTACATGAAGCCTTTCTGAAGGGGCTAGAATCGGGGAGGGAAGTCTACTTTCTCTGTCTCCCATGCACCCAAGAGGCCCGCAATCCAGGCCCCTTCTATCTCCTAAGCCCCAAAAACGTTAACGCTCAACCATGAACATGGGGACCTAAACCCTAAGCCTTCAAAAAGGAAGACGCCTGAAATCTGCGTCCTTGAGCAGAATATGGCGCAGAGGTTTGGCGGCTTGGTTCTTGGTTTAAGGTTTGGGGGTTCAGGGTAGGTGCTTTTTTTTGTTTTTACCGTTCTAGTAAAATCAGATAAGCGTGCATTTTTTGGTCCTAGCAAACACAGCAAGTGGGTAAATCTAGAAACCTTGATACGTAGTCTAGATTTCAGAGTTCGTCGTCGAGACCTGAATGATCTCCGGCATTATTCCTCAACACCCCATATGGTGTTATAGTATAATGTACCCCAAATCCCTATTCTGATTATGTAAGCCCCTGCATTAGATCTGAACGGACGTGTCTACAGTTCCTTGTCAGTCGACAATTCAAAAGGATTGGAGTTGGAGATAACAGTAGGTGTGCATACTCAATCCGTGCGATGGACCGCCAACTCATCTACCTGTAATCTCCAGACAGTACATCCCTGAGGCCCTCTAGTACCCTGTAGGGGGACTCCTATATTGAGAAACCCGCGTGTCCCATAAATGAAGTGGTACCATGCTTCTCTTTACTTGGATTCGTCTAAAGGCGGGGCTGTCTGTTTCACATGGCTTGAGCAGGCGTCACAGGGTTTTAGGGTTTGAGCTTTAGGGTGTAGGGTGTTGAATTGCCATGGGGTTCAGCTTTTGAGGGGGACCTAGATGTGCAGCGGGCGTCTGAGACGTACGCGAAGAGGATGCATTCATAATACCTAGTTTTACATCAGGGCCTCAGTTCTTCTGAGGAGTAACCAGTTCTGCTTCTTCAAGTAAATGCGAAGTTGCTTAAGAGGGATGCTAAAAGTGAGATGTATTCAACTTCTGGGGGGGCAAATAAACAATCCTGAATTGTGAGAAATGCCCACAACACAGCTTCAGTAAGCCCAAACCATCAACATTGAACCCCAAACCCAAACATCAAAAAGCCCAAAGGTCAACCCAAAGAGTCCAAGTACCCAATATTTGAGTCGTAAGGATCGGTGCAATAGTAGTTCTAATGTAGGTTTTCGGAAGTATATAAATCTTAGTGCCTTCCTTAGGCCTCCATACGCTACCCCCTGATTACGTTATTTCGCCTTCTATATTGAATATACTGGACAGCAAGTTATTCATGCGCAAAACCAGGGTAGGGTATAGAGGTCTAGGTAGGATAGCTTGACCCTAAACCCTACTGTATCATCATAGGTAGGGCACTTGTGAGAACGCAAGGCATCATCCTGTCCAAGTTGGACACCAGTGCATGCAATGCTGCAGTCTCCATCCTGCTCCTTGCCGACAGGATTAGGATTCAGGGTCTACAGGCTTCAAAGGGTTCATAGAGTTTAGGGTTTAGGGTTTACAGGGTTTCAAGGGTTCATAGAGTGTATAGTAGAGGGTTCAGGGTTTACCGGGTTTGGATAGCACACAATCGCCTCCCCCAATAATAGTCCTATCGCCCGGTTTGCTCCAATCATAATACCTCCGCTAAAGTACCAATACAAAATGCTGAGGGCAAAAAGCACAAATATTAGGGTTGCACGGACCAAAAACGGTTCAGAAAAAAAAAGCATTTGGGACCTAAGCCCCTGTTATTTGGGCACTTGGATCCTTACGGATATAGAACCCGTCTAAAACCCTTTTTAAACCCTACATAACCCCAAGGATAGGGGAACATACCTTAAATCCTAAACCCTTAACTCAGGGGAACATATCCTTGGGGGCAGGGATTCAAGTAGCGAGGCAAGGCTTCAATTTAGGGTTAAGGATTTAGGCAAGGAAAGACGTCTCTAGACCTCTAGTTGTCATTCGCTGACGTTAGAACGGTTTGTGCGTTGTAAGGTTGTCACTTGCAAATATACAATCTTATAGCATTTCCTGATGGAAAAACAAGCACATGCCAGCGCCAGAGGCCTGACGAATCCTTCCACTGAGGCTTACTTGAGGTTGTGGGATTTTGGCTTCAGCATTTGTAGTGTGATGTTCGTGGGAGTATGCAAATAGTAAAATACACTTACTTTCGATTACAAGTTGTGTTGGCAACAACTTGGTGAAGGCAGCGTCCAGTCCGTGCACGTTTTTGCCCACCCTGATTGCTGGGCTTCATTGCTTTTTACTCTTTGCTTTTGGGCCTGGGGTTCGGCATTTCGTGTGCGGCATGCTGGCCATGAGTGTTTGCTGATACGCTGTCAGCAGCTCCATGTATGCAACTCACCGCTTGGTTGTCTGGATTCGCAAGTTCGCAGACATGATAAATCCATTCGCCTCTGGAATTTGAAGAAAAACGGTGTGCTGTCCTGAGGTGTGGTTTTTTCCACAAAGTGCGGTCTCCAACACATCCCGAAAGCATCATAGTCCTCAACATACAGACCCCTAATCTGGCACCCACAACCTTAAGACATCCTGTTGATGATTCTACGGCCCCTAAACTATGAAAATTCCAAGGACTTCAGGGACGTTAGGTTTTTTGTAGGATTCAGGGTTGTGTTGGAGCTCACCACGAGGTCCTTGTTGAAAGGAGCTCTGCTTCATGTTTTGAGCACCCTGCATGGGACTTACGCGGAGGACGAATATCTTCATGACCATGAAATGGAAACTGGGATTACATAGGTTGCTGCAGTACAGGAGCATGTCTGCGTGCATTACCCTACCATAATTTATAGGTATATAGGGGTTTAGGGTTTAGGGCTGAAGTTGCCATGTTATGGGTATACAGGGTTTAGGGTTTAGGGCTTAAGTTACCATATTATGTGTACCTCTACGTGTTTTTAGTAACATTTGGCTTTCCATATTACAGTAGTTGTATGTAAGTTCTTTAACAGCAACCCAGTTCTCCTTCCAGCTGGTAAGGTACCTAGACAACAAAGTCGGCTTCAGCCGGGATGTGCCTGGGCAAACATCCTAAGTGTCCATGTAGGGATGTAGAATATATTGGGGGCCCAAAGGCTTTCCCATAGACCTGCTTTGGGGTCCAGGTTTATACTATATAGCTAGATAGACCCTCTGAGACCTGAACCCTAAACGCTCCACTATTTCAGGAGTTTGGGAATTTGGGGGTTTGAACTTGTTGCAGCGGCTGGCTCACCGGCCTGTTCTCTCCCAAACGAGCCTTTAGAACCCCTACAAGAGCTAGAGTCTAAAGTCTTTAAATGGGGGCTACATAGGTGGTTATATAGGGAGAAAAACGATTTTCGTGTTTAGGGTCTAAATGGGGACTATCATAGGGTTTATGAAGGGGGGGGTACTCAGTATTTAGACTATGGCTCACGGGAGCCCTATAAAGAGCTATATCAAAGGTTGCTTTGTTTGGGTTCCGTTTCAGTTTGGGGAGGTGGAGTCCGCTGATGTTGTAGACTGGTTTGGTACCGCCACGGCTTGAAGGTTTAGTGTTTATTTATTTCCCCGGACCGTGCTAGAAAGTAGTTCTACCCCAGAGGGTCCATGTAGCTATCTAGTATATACCTAGGCCCCGAAGTAGGTCTATGTGGAACCCTTGGGCCCTAAGTATGTACTATATCTATATCCTCCTAAACCCTAAATCCTAAACCCTAAACCCTAAACGCTAAATCCCACATGGATCCTTAGGATAGGGTCTAGGGGGAATCCAAAGCCAAGGCGGCCAAGCGTTTGTTGGACGCCTGGCCCACGGAAGGGGGAAGACACGAGGAAATCCAAAAGCTGGTGGCAGCTTGGCCGAAGATCTGAAGTTCAGGGTTTAGGGTCTAGGGCCTAAGATTTGCGTCGCGTTAGTAGTTGGGGCTTTTGTCTCCCCTAAGTAGATAGAATATGGGGTATGTAGGGACAATATTGTAATATACTCAAAACCATATTCTATCTACTTTAGGGGGACTATACATGAGAAATAGTCTAGACTCCTAGCATCCCCCTTAGTAACCCCTATAATACTCCCTTATATGATCCCTTATATATCCTCCTTCTAAGGATTTTGGAGTATGGCTCACATGTCTTAGGGTTTGTAGGGCCCAAGGGATGAAGAATGGCTGAGAACGGAAGCCACCGGATTTCGAGACAGCACCACATTCCAAACCCTAAACCCTACTGGCAAGGTCCCTGGGGCCTGTAAACAGAAGCTGCTTCGAACATCACATGCACGCCGACAAGCTACAGGTGGTCAGTGGGGAAGGAGCGAATGGATCTCTAGGGCAATCCTCATTGAATCCCTATCCACAGCCACTAGGCAACTTGCGCAAGCTCTCCAAGCAAGCCCGAGCCATAATGACCTCCATCAATCAGAGCATCCGATTACCAGGGCATCCATGCCCGAACCATAGTAACGTTCGCCTCCAAGAGCATACGGTTACCAGTGCATCTATGCCCAAACCATACTGGCGTTCATCCTCAAGAGCATACGGTTAGCAGAGGCAGATGCCGGTGCTCCAAAACTGCATTACGTTTGAAAGTTCTGCAGGTTTTTGTCCTCCGAAAAAAGAGACCAAGTGGACGCGGCAACAGGTCGGGGCGTGCCCAAGCGCGCGATGCATGAATCTCCTGCGCATTGCTCGGTATGCTCGCAGACGCTCCCTAAACGCTAGTTTTATCGGCAGGCGCAGTAGTTAGTTTCTCACACGCCCCCATATTCAGCCTTTAAGCGGCGCAACGCTCTCGCAAAACGAAAATGAACGTTTCGCTGTGGCGAGACGCAATTTCAGGCTAAGCCACGTCGCGCTATGCTACTCTCGAGTAATTGCCACCCCCGCTTATCAGCATGTTTAGAAAACCATGCGCGCCACCTTATAAGAATAGCAAAACACTTCATCTCCTCCAAGTGCCTGATCCGCTGCGCCAGCATTTGCTACACCTGCAAAAATGTCTTCAGATACTGATTTTCAAAACACTGAGCATCTGTTCTCCGCGGCGCGAAGTACTTAGGCACGTAGACTTCAGAATCTTGAAAGCCAGTGGCAGACCCTCGCAGAAAGAATCGCGATGCCATCCACCCGAATCTTAGTTGCTGTTCAGAAACTTAATCCAAATACAATTATCCGGAAACCCTCTTATCTAAGACTCTTATCTAGTACATACCGATGTTATGGGAACCTATTTTAAGATCGTTAACAGCAACCCAGGAACAGCATCCAATTGTCAGAATCAGCTTCTGGCTTGAAACTGTCGTGGGGTTAAGGGCTCAATGACCCCAGTAATGGAGAATCAAATGGGAAAAATGGAAAATGACATGGAAAGTGGGGCTATATGGATAATTACATTGGGTAACAAGGGGATTTTGAGCTACGATAAACCTGAAAACAAGGCCCCTAGAACTATCATGGGACTGTCGTAGGTTCCTAATTTAAGGGTTGGGGGAACGACAGGAAGCCCCCTTGTCTTTTTTTTGTTCAGAGCTACCGGCCACCCTGTCCCTGATTAGAACCTTGCCTGACTCAATATGGCACATGTCTTTCCTGGGAGACGTCAACTGTATGTAGAGGTGAGTACTTCTGGCGGTGTGACCCAAAGGGTCCATGTAGCTANNGGCCCTAAGTATGTACTATATACCTACCCTAAACCCTAAACCCTAAACCCTACCATATACCTACATGGACCCTGGACCCTTTGGGTGAGTACTTATTGCGCTGGTGCACGGTGTGATCGTCAAAGGAGGCTGAAGTCACCTCGGAGCAACCGCGCTTGCAGCCTACGAAAAGGGTGCAAACCGCACCACTCCAAGGGTCCCAGGACCCAAATAATAGGGTCCCCTTAAAGGGGTTATAGGGGGATATATGGGGACTATGTAGGTGTATATAGGACCCAAATAATAGGGGTTTAGGGCCCAAATACCATTAATACTATAGTAATATAGTATTTGGCCTTAAAAGCCTAGGATTTGGGTCCTGAGACCCTTGGGGCTACAATTGCCACGGCCAAAGTCTGCTTATAACCCTCACAGAACCGCGTACATTTCAAACCCATACAACCCCATGCGGTATAATAAAACCTGGAGGTTTTGTAAATAGTCCTCAGTAATCTGCGTAGCCAGTCCCTCTGCAACTTATATCCATACACCGATGCCGCCCTAGCCTCAAACTCTAGAGCTTCTTTGCATCCCGTGTATCAAGTTGCGTATTCGCGAAATACAGTGCTCCCTGCACCCGAAACGCTTACCCTATGTGAATTGTTTGGTCGCAATGTATAATCGATACAGACACTTGGACTCCTCAGACGAGCACCACAGGCTTATGCCCGCGGAGACCAAGAAACAATACGGAAAGTCGAGAACCGGCCAGCGCCCAAGAAGAAGGCCAGCAATGCTTAACCCTAGAAGCCCAGTCACCTAGATATTGAGTTCCTGTCCTCGGGTCCCTCTATAAGTCTATACTATCTTTAACCCAAGAACTTACTATATGGGTACCTGGGCTTCTAGGGTAAGGCTTATAGGGGTTGGAGTTTAGGGATTAGGGTTTAGGGTTCAAGGTTTAGGGTTCAGGGTTTATGCTGTTGAGGGTTTTCAGGGTTTGCTCATTTCCTAAGGGGTTCTTCGTGTTGTCGTATTGTGTTACGAAGGTTTTAATATTTTTGCTACTCGTATCATACTGCGAGCATTAGTATTACTCTTATTACCGAGAGCAACTTGCAGTCAGAGCAAGAGTCAGAGCAAACGGAAGCCCCCTAAAAGATACCCTGACCTGCAGGCAACAGCGCTGTCAAGCAATAGATGCCATGGGGTTTAGGATTTTGGGTTCTGGGTTTAGGGATTTCATAGGTTTGGGGTTTTCTAGAAGAGTAAGGCCTGAATTGAATGGGAACGATTTACTGGCACGGGCAAGCTCAGATGATGCACCGTGCTGCAAAGCACTTCCGCAAGCCAAATGCTTGAAAGTCTCCATATGAGACAGAGTCTAGACTCCTTAAAAAGTCTATATAGGAGATTATAGAGGGGAGCCTGGGGGTAAATTAGGGGGATACGAGGATTAGATATCAGGGCCTTTTGTGACCACATTAAAACTGGTGTCTAACCATGCGGGCAGCATCATGAACAACAACCCGACTGAAATCATCCCAACATTTCCCCAAAAAGGGTCCTAGATCATCTATCGCCTTAGAAACGGACCCCCCGGTAGCGTTGGAGGAAGCCTTGTTTCTCTCATTTGAAGCCAGGCTACAAGTTCCTCAGAAGGACCAGAAGCTGCTAAACTGAAGGTAGCCCACCAGGACCAAGCATCCATGAGGTTTAGGGTTTAATTACGGGGCTTCTCAAAATAGATGACCCAGCAGGGCCCTGGTGATAACTCTATGGTGATGGCATTGGGATGATATATGGACTGCTCTGAGCAGATGCATACAATATGGACCCTTTTGAAACGGGCTTTGGCGCCTTTCCGGTTCAATGTTCGTTTTGGAGGGATGTATTTTGCACCATAGTCCCCATTATACTATAGTAGCGTCAATGTTGTTTTCCGTTATCCTTACATAATCCCATTATACTATAGTAGTTTCCATTTTTCTTTTCGATTATCCTTACATAACCCCATTATACTATATAGTAGTTTCCATTTTTTCATTATCAGATAGTTTTTGGCCTGACTCTTTACCATTCGGGCCTGGACCCTTAGGTCGCGCAGTTGCCTTAGTATCTTCTGGAATCTTCATGCTAAGGTAAGCTTCCGGGACTAAATGAAGGAAAAGGTGAGGGTCTGCAAATAAGCGGTTTCCCACATCCAGAAGCAGTTTGGCGCGCAGAAAGCATGTCGTAGTCTGAAACGGAAGAATTTCGAGAAATTTGACTACAAAAACAGAACCCTAAAACCACTAAACCCCTAAAACCCCTAAACCCTTCAACCCTAAACCTGCATAAGACCCTAAATCGTCAAACCCAGGATCTCAAGCCCTGATCCACTGTCACGGAAAAGCAGACCCAGATCTCCAGCCTCAGGCTTCATCTGAGCTATCTCGCGGATAACCCCTGGGGTTTAGGATTTAAGAGTTTAGGGTTTAGGGTTTAGGGTTTAGAGTTTAGGGTTTAGGGTCTACTCTCCTAGTACACCTCTTCATAACCCCCTAGAATAATTCCCTATATATACCCCTTAAGGAGTTTGGACTACAGTACATCTGCTGAATTGTAAGCCCTCCACCGCGGAAGCAGGTGAAAGGACGGGTCTGTCGCAAAAAGTTGAGACCCCCCAAGCCCTCATGTAAAGGGTTTAGGTTTGAAGCCTCAACCCTAAAAACTAGGCCCTGGGCCCTGAACCTGAAGATGACGCCAAACCTTTGTAAACCCAGCAAAAACGTTTAGGATTTAGGGCTTGGGGTTTAGGGTTTAGAGTTTAGATGTCAATCCCGTGATGGTAGGTTGTAGAATTATGGCTCCTCTCGGGCACCTTAAGCATTAGCGGCTGTATTGTCATAGGAACCCAAGCGGGACCCTATTCGTTTACAACCTGGCATACGTAAGCCTTAAGCTTGATCGCTTCTTGCCCGGCAGCCAAGGAAGTGGAGCCCCCGCTGCAGCCCAGGTTTGATCGCATGCGGCAAGTGGATCTTCAGATGCTGGTTTTCGCTCTGGCGGCTTGTCTGCAAATAGGACATCTTGGGAACGGGTCTCAACGGACGATGACCCTTAACGATGAGTGCTGCAATGGGACCAAACTGCCTAGTAACGTACACTCTGTGAAAGTGAAAAAAAGAATGGCCCCGCACTGTTTCCTGGTCCAGGTTGGGAGGCTAGGGTAGCCAGCTGCAAGTAGCGCCACTGAAAAAGCGAAAAAGCAAATCCAACACCTCATGCCAAATGGGCTGTATGTCTGGGATCTAGAAACTGAAGTTTCTGGTGTAGGCAAGTGGATTTGTTCGAAGTGATAGGCTCCCATTGTATAAACATACAGTAAATGTAGTGAGATGGACGCTGCCACAAAAATGAAAGTCCCCGCTATGTACCCAAAGCATTCCAATCCTTATATTGGAAGTCCTTTTCCCTGAGCCCAAATCCTGATCCCTAAGCCCTAATCCCTAAACAACCCTAAACCCTAATCCCTAAACCCTAATCTCTAAACCCTATTACCTAAACCCTAATCCCTAATCCTTAAATCCTAATAGACCTAAACCCTTATATACCTAAAAACCCCAATCCCTCAACCTCCTATCCAAAAAAAGCGACTTCGAGAAACTTCGAGCCCTGAAGCCAGCACCTGGAATCCCAACGTCCTTGCAGCCTCGAAGGGTCAGGGGAATTCGCAAGTAGGTTCATGGTTCCAGGACCTTCCTTGTACCCTTAATTGAGGATATATGGTCCCTAATAGTGGGTACTTCGGCCCTAATAGAGGGTAGGAGGAGGGTCTAGGTTCATGATGGGATTATTATGGGTCTTATATGGGTTGTTCTCCTACCTAGTTCTCCTGACCCTCCAAAGCAACGACTGCCAAGATTCCGCGTGTCGTACCAAGAATGAGGCTCGGAGCTCTAGTTGTGGGCGATCGTATGCCCAGGGAGGCGAATTCCCCTTGAGGGGTGATTGGGATTGGGGCAGTGCCCAACTTTTGGTATTGTAGTGCACAAAGGCAGGCAGGGTGTTTCGTATCCAGGGGCTCTGTGCGCCCCATTTCTCTTCCTGCCTAAACCCCAAACCCCCTTTCTGGTTGTGTGGTGGAGGTAGCCGCGAGTTTCAGATGCACGCAGCCAAGCCTCGGAACGATACGAGTATTCTAGGAGGACCCCCCACCCTGTAATCGTTTCAACCTTAGTATAATAAGGGCTATACTAAGGTCCTATTATATTCCTACTATACCACTATTAAAGGGTGGGGGCTCCTCCTAATTAGTATTTGAGAAAATGGCATTCTGGTACTTGTAATGGCACTGCAGGTTCCGTGGAAGTACCTGGTTATCGGGCATCTACAGTTGAATCCAGACGTTTGCAACCCCGTGGAAGCTATCAACCCTAAACCGGTGTTCCGAGCAGGATGTTCTGTTTCAAATACTTCCTCGCAGATCGCCTCGAGTTTGCATCACGGCAAGGAGTCCCACGTGTTCCCAGGTAGCCGAATACCCCTTAATTGAGGAATACAGATTTAGATATGTTCAGGATCCAAGTATGTTCTAGGACATATAGCTTAATCAAGGGGTATTGGGCTCTCTGGATTCTCTGGCATTCCCCAGGTAGGGTCCGTTCCTAAAGCGATACCGTCAAAAGGGTTTGAGGATCGTATACAGATGAGCCCCTACCGTTCATGATCAACATTTGACATTTTTGTGCTTTTGATTTCAATACCGAATAATCACGAAGTGTCAGCTCCATAGCATTTCACTATGATTCCCAGAGGTTCATGCTAAGGCTGGGATGTGAAGATGATTTGCTCAGGGAAAAGACCTCTTAGTTGAGGATACCCTGAATCTTTCTAGGGTTAAGGGCTTTTTGATTGGAGCTGCCTAGGTTTGAGGGTATGTGGTTAGACTGCTACGTGACGCTCCATCATCGCAATAGCTGTGCCCTAAACCCGAAGCCCTACCTAAGTAGCCAAGCAATGAGATGTGAGATGGTTCTTCCCATTTAGGGAACCAAGGTGGTGGAAGATTCCCTCCATCAAGAAAAGGTCCAAGTCAGACCAGGTGGAAAGTAACTTATAAAGGGTTTAGGGTAGGTTTTGAAGATGAAGATTCAAAATCGAGCGCGAAGGGCGTGAACGACTTGAAGGAGTCAGGTAGGTCAGGATATTTCGGGATTTCGGTAAAAGGAGGAGGAACCCTGAATGAAAGAGATCCGCACTAGGGATTTAGGGACACCAACGGATTGCACTAGTCTGTATATTACCTAGGTCTGCAATGGGCGAAGGACTAGAGGGGCTTTATGGGGATTATTGGGCTTAGGGTATGCTAAAACCCTAAACCCGAGATTATGGGGGTCCCTATTGAGGCTCCCTCAAGCTCTGAGCGAAGTGTTGAGTTGTCTGATGGCCCCTCACACCCACCTAAAGCCCCAAACAAGGGTTTAGGGTTGGGACCCTTGAAAAATCATTGAGGGCTTCCTGCGAGCATGCGATCTTGGGCCTGCATCGAAATAGACATTACTTCGGTTATAGCCCGGGGTATAAGTTACAATGCTTGGAATTTGACATTAGGGCTAATGACAAGGTTTGGGTTTAGGGTCCAGGGGCTTAGGGGTTAAGGTTTAGGGGCTCAGGGTCTAGGATTTTTTTGTGGCAATGAGAACCACCCGCCCAGGGTTTAGCTTTTAGGGTTCTTCAATTTAACCAGCGCATTACCAGGTAGAAACCCCGAAGCGCAACACTCCAAACCCTAAACCCTAAATCCTAAACCCCCAAACCTAAAACCCTCAATCCTAAACCCCAAACCCTAAACCCCAAACCCCAAACCCTAAATCCTAGACCCCAAGCCATAAACCCTAAACCCTACAGGACGACTGGGAGGCGAAACCTGGCCTTAACCCAAGCCTGTCCTAGGCTATAAAATCCTGACCCTAAAGCCATTCAACGCAAGAACACTAGAACTCCCTATAGTCCCCCTTAAGTAGATAGAACATGGGGTATACGGGGATCTTTTTTTGATATTGGGAAGTTTCATATTCTATCTATTGGACGGGGACTACAAACCCTAAACCCCTGAAAACCAAAGCACGAAAACTTTAAAACAGTCAACACCCAGGTGAAAGCAAAGTACTGGCACTTTATGGATGTGGTCAGCGGCATCAGACTCTTGCGCTGAGTTTTCAGGGCCAGCGAGGGTTTACGTGGAACCCAAAGGTATGTAGAGCAGCTGCGTTGCTCAACTAGCCCTAAACCCTTTTGGGGTATGCTGTTACCTGCTTTTGTTGTTCATGTAGGGTCCAGCGACTTTGGGTTGTAGTGTTCAAGTTCTGGCTTGGGGATATACGGTGTGCGCGACGTTTTGGGCTGAAAAGATGGTCCCAAATCTCTTCTTCAAACAGTGGAAAGGGCCGTGATTCTGCATACCTTAGGGGTCCAGGTAAATTCTACTTGGCATCTTTCTGCCTTTCGGCTGGCCTCCAATCGACCCATGCTAGCATTACAACTATTACCATAATTATTGCTACAATTATTGCTATTACTATTACCATTATTATTATTCTTATTATCACTATCATTACTATTCTTACTCATACGATGATTCAAAAGACGCCGCATTGGTTGCACAGGGACCAGGATGTCGCTCTCTGGTTGGAAAGCTCCACGCCGTGAACCCTTGAACTAGTAAGATCCCCCAATCCCAAATCCTGCCTGCACCCCATAACCTACCCCTCTCTAGGATACCTAACTTTATGTCTAGTATCTTCTATATACAGAATTTAGTACCCCAAAAAAGGGTAGGTCATAGAGGCCTAGGCGAAAGGTAGTTTGCCAAATCCTAAACCCTAAAAACTAGACCCTAGACTCCCTAAAAGGTCGTTTGCCAAGATTCCGGGTCCAGGTGTAGGCCTCAAAGAAAATTGGCATTTCCTTTCAGAGGACACACGAGCCTTATAGTCTAAACTCTTTGAAGGGGGTTATATGAAGGATTATATCGGGGATACCTTTACGGGTCATTAAGGGGGATACTTAGAGATGAGGCTATAGCTCACATAGCGCAGGGGTTTCGAAAGTTAGGGCCCCCTTTCAATTTCAGTGTCCTTACAACAAAGGTTATATGTAGGGGGAACCTGCGTGTTTGCATATACCCTCAAACTTGAACCCTAAACCCTTAAACCGCATGGTCCAAGCCAGCGGCCTGGACAGAGGTCCCCAGCTTTTGAGACTGGAAGCTGAAAAACATTTTTGCAACAAATCATTCCATCTCCCGGTGCCTAGCATGGAATGAGGAACCGGGGTAATTTAGGGTTTAGGGTTGAGGGTTCTGGAAGAGTCATGCGGATTGTCTAGGGGCTTCCATAGGGATTCATTCCTGCATTCCGTGCTAACCATGAACATTACTTATCCATCCCTCCCATTCAGAGTCCTTGGCTGTATTCGTCTGAAGAGGGTTGTACTATCCATCCACATAAGGGAGTTGGAGACATGAGTCAATCGTACGGCTGTGGTATTTGGGATCGTAAAAAAGGAGTGTTCAATGTCATAGTGGCAGGGAGGAGCTTCAGCTTCGAGGTGTGCTATTCTTTGCGATGTTTCAGCCATTGTTGGTTCCGCCCAGTGCAATCTGGGACTACTAGCCAGGGGGCATAAAAGTAGAATGATATTCTAGGGAGTGGGTGTGCCTAAAGATGTGGCCCAAGAAAGTGGGCCGGTTTTGGGAAGAGATCTGTGAGGGGGTGATAACCCGGAGAGAATTATATGAGAGTCCAGTAGATACTGGTTGGAGCGAAAGGATTAAAAACAGGATGATAAAACGAGGACTTACCGCGAATCATGCCTCGCATGGATTTTCAGTGGACATGATTGAGCTTGGTAATTTTGGAAGGGGAGAGTTGGGCACTCTCCACGGCATAACGAAGGATAAGTTGAATAACAGATCTATAGACTGTAAGCTTCCAAGAAGAGGTAGGGCACGATGCCCGAATAACTGCTTGAGGAGCTTGGAGGCAGAGATAGCCTGCGAAATGCGGTAAGAAACGTGTTTACCACCACTAGAAAGTCAGTCAACAAAGACTCCCAAGTACTTGACCACGTCAAAGAGGGGGCAAAAGAATCAGGGTTAACGGGCCCCGTGCAAGAAGAACAGTCGCAAGGGGAGTGGAGATTGAGGGAAAAGGGGATGCGCTCATCGGCATTGAGGCGCGGCTGAGCACAGTTGTCGAAATTGAGAATGAGACCACGAATAGAGGCTTCCTGCTGGAGAAGGTGCAAGAGACGTGTAATTTGCTCTGCAGAGTTGGACAAGGGAGCAGTGTCATCCGTGTATACCCGTGTATTCTAAATCCTACAAGGGAAAATTGAAAAGGAGTGTTGATAACGCCTGAGAGGAGGCCATGCTGGGCAACGTAGGAGTTTTCGACATCATGAAAGAGATGAGTAAGAACGAAGTTGAATAGATAAGGGGAGAGGGGACAGCCTTGACGGAGGCCCCTAGTTTGAGAAAATATTTCGGAGGCGTTGCCTGCGTCTCGGACGCGGGACTTAGGGGAGTGGTCGAGAGACATACCGGAATTGATAAAGGGAGGAGGAAAACCAAAATGGGAACGAACAGATTCCATAGCTGGGAAGGTGACAGAATCAAAGCCGTAGACCAATCCAAAAATAATACGTGAAGAGAGTTCTGAGGACGTTCCTAGACTTCAAGGATACGTCGCATGATATGAACTGGTTGATTAGTAGAGAGCTTGGAGCGGAATCCGAACTCAAGGAAGCGTATCCTATCATCAAAGTGATGAACAAGACTTTTCCCAAAGGATCCAATGTACTTATATGGTACAAAGTATGGTTTCTGTAGTAGTAACTTTCCTTATGGTTTGGGTAAGTATTCCCTATATTGGTACTTAGGACCCTTTGGGTTTCTGGAAAAGAGAAGCGAAAATCTTGCACACAGTGTTGGTAAGAGAAATGGGACGATAATTGCAGAGATATCGGGTGTCATGTTGATTTTTCGGCATGACTACTTCAGAGAATGCCCAGGAGTTAGGCACGCTAGCGGAGGAAAAGCAGTGGCTAAAGTGATCCAGAAGAAATCATTTAAGAATGCGCAGAGATGTTTGAGCATATCGGCAGGAGTGGAGTCCGGGCCGGGGGCCCGTCCATTACTAAGAGATCTGAGTACAAGAGCATCAGCGAGCTCGTTTCCGCGTATGCCTACGTGAGAAGGAACCTTACCAAGAACAACATGGTAAACGGTACGCAGAACGGTGTAGTTCTGTCGAGCAGGCTCCACGAGTTGAGGATGAGTCGAGGGGAGCTGGTCTCCTTGAAGGGTGCGTAATCTCTGCGGAGGATTAAGTGAGAGGAGTTCGCGCCCTTGCTCTGAAACTATAGCATGAAGTTGTGACCAAAAATGCTTCCTGTGCCTGATCTTCACTGGAACCCTCAACTGTGCTAGGCCTGCTAAGAGTGTAGACGGAAAAGTGACGGGATGTGGGTTAGTGTGTAGGGTAATTTCACATATACGAGGAGAGTGCGCAAGAAAGTTGGTGACATGTGGCCTAAGAGAAGGGTAAACCACGAATCCAACTCCATGATGTTTAGCATTTGAAGCTCCAGAATGGAGGATTTCCCATCCGGATGTATTGAAGGTACTAGCTGATTCAGCTTCGGTCTCCTGGTTTGCAAGGAGATGAATGAATGTGCCTAGATGTGAGAAAAGACAAAATTTGATCATACTTTGCTACCTCCCAGAGGCCCTCAACATTCCAAGTAGCAAGTTGTAATTGAAAACCCGTAACGATGGGTGCCTTATCAATCCGTCTCAGCTGATTATTGGAATATTTCAAGGATTTGGACTGGAGCCGACACTGCGCTGCCAGCTCTGGACAAATCAGGTCCTGACCAGCGTGTGTCCGCAGAGTTGAATCCTAGTAATGAGTCCTGTCAATCCTCTGTGAGTGCCCCTGAGAGCGCGTCGGTCTTGGTAACCGTTCTGGACTAGCGAATCAGATGCAAAAGCTAGAGAAGCATGTTGGTAAATGCTTCCAATGGTCAATGTCGTCGCAGTCGTCACTGATGTAAATGTCGTCGCTGGGACCGGAAGTGTCCGGGTAGCGTAAATGCTTCCAATGGTAAGTCGGTTGGGCTTGCCCCGAATATTCCATGCTGACGACCAACCGTAACATGATCCCGTAAAATCTTCGAGAGTATTTCCTTTTGGTGTCAGCTTCGTAGCTGTGCCTCTGCGACAATTTTTGTTGCCCATATAGTCTTTCCCTTCCATAAAAGGCATAACTCAGAACAATCATTCCGCTGGGCAAGTGCAAGGCGTTATGCCAGAAAACACAATTGACATTGAGGTAATGGATACGCTTGTTTAAGCCCTTACAAGCAAAACCCGAAAATGTCATTCGCCTCCGGACGTTTTCGGCTGAAGAGCGCTACTGCTCAGATCATCACAAGAAAACGGCCTTTCGGGGTGTAAATACACATATGAGTTTGTCATATCCAGCGTCACTGAGACTGCTCACTTGTGGTGCTGAAGCAGAGGAAGAATTAACTGCAAGGCGACGTACCTAGAACGAACCTCCTAAGTGCGGGTTCGTGCACACTCCTTGTACAAGGGGCATTTTGGCCCTCTAAAGAACAAGTAGTGTCTGAATTTTCCAATCTCCAATCGCCTAATGTAGATGTTTCCAAGGGCAAATCGGTCTTTTCCCCTGTGAGGGGGGGGGGGAGAGTTTCCATGGTTGGGAGAATTTCCAAAGCCAAGGAGCTTGTACTGTAAATGGTTCCATGGTAAATGTTTGCTGGCCGCTGGGGGCACTGGAGCATTCCATGGTCAGAAGAGCTCCATGCTCCTAAGCTAATGTAGCTCCTTCCAACGGTAAATCTGAGCTTCTGAAATTTCCAGCACGTAATGGCCCAGGTGTTTCAACTGAATGCTGAGATAGATTGCTTGGAGGTTGTCAGCTATCGATATCCATTTTTTTGCGAAACATTGCCTTTGCCTCTGCCTGGAGCCGGGTCGGATTGCCATGTGGAGTCTTTGTTTCAATTGTCGTTGTCCCGGAGCTGCGGTATAGTGGGTGGAGGATCTTCTTCAGTGGGCGCACTGGTAGCTGCTAACGCAGTGGACGCGGATCCGCCACCGCTGGAGTTAGGTGACATTGCTCCAACCCAGGAGAAAGATGAGCAGGAGACAATCGAGCCCCTATAGGCCTATTACGCACTGGAAAACAACGGAAAGTAGGCACTGAACGCAGCAAAAATCATGGACATGGCATGGGATCGGCCACCGCTCTGAGCCTACCATCCTTGCATAGCCCTACATAACCCGGTGTCGCTTCCATTTGCCCATTTTGTGTTCCGCTTCTCGGCGTGCGCTGATACTGGTCAACTTCTATCCTGTCATAAGGTACTGCAAGGCAAGTCTGCAGCATTGGATGTATCGAGGGGTTTTCCAAAATTAGGGGTACCTTAATTGGGGGTACCCTTAACAAGGACTATAACATTTGTGGGTCTATGTGGGGATCCCCCTATTTTGGGAAGCTGCCATTTATTTAGAACCATAAACAAGCCCTGCTGGCAAAGACCTCGGCTCTTGGATCCCTACCGTAAATCCCCACAAGCTACTGCAAACTCATGAAACCCTGCAAGCCACCAAAGCATTTCCGAGCCAAGGAGATTCCCAGACTCTCAAGCTCCTTAACATGCATTTAAGGTTTCTGAACCCCAACAGTATGTAGAAGAATAATCTCTTGGAATCTATTAAAACAGGCTTGGACCATTAGTTTGCCTACTTCTGATGTCCAGGTACAAACATGCTGTAGTTGCGACAAGTATAAACCGTAGAGGCCCGTCTACCCCCCATACTTATTTTCCGGCTCAACATACATACACACGTATGTAGGACCAAGAAGCCGTAGCCCCTAGCTCTTCCCTTTGTTTCCAGTGTATGGGGTCCACTTGCATGTAGTTGAGCGCGGAAAGCCAACCTTGTTCAATTAGCTTTGCGAGTTTTTATTTGGTAGGGGTTATTCTGCACCGGCGAGTGGTTTTTGAAGGCTTCTGCTTTTCGGGTTCAGAGTTGGGGACATCTGGGGGTTTGGGGTTTCTTTGATTTAAGTTCAGTTTTGGGATCCAAATCAAAAGGTTCTCCGAATCGTGGGTTCGGTTTGTGCGGATCCCCGTACACAGAGATGTGAAGCCTGATGTGTGCAATGCGCGATCAGATGGAAGCCGTGCATGGCAATGTAGGAGGAGCCCTACACCTAAATCTTTGAAGTCTGCACCTTAGCCCTAACCCTAACCCTGACGGCCTAGCTGAACATAGAACGACTTCGCTTTTGAAGACACATGAGCTCATAGGAACGTATAGCAATGTAGCATTGTATTGCGGGGATAGGTGTCAGGTAGAAGCATGAACAAATCTTGTTTTGCATGTTCTTTCCAGCTACTTGCTGGGACAGCGTTTTTTGATCAAAGCACACATTTCAGCAGCTCCAGCAACTGGTCAGATGTGTCCGACTCAGTCTGTTAACCGTACCTTTGTTTAAAAAATATCGGACCGAAAAAGCTGTCAAATCAAGGAACTGCAAAACATGGATTTCATGCTGTTGCCCGGAGAGATGGACAAAACCGCAGCATCCAATTGTTGCGATGACAAAGGTGACGCTTCTTCTGCCGACATCAATGTAATCACCCGCCCCTCCCACACGTTACCCGCAATCCGGAACTACGTTAAGCTGAGCCTTCCCAACTTGCCGCACATGCAAAATTCCTGAAAAATGGCTGAAACATGATGGCGTGATATGGGTGGTTGATCTAATCTCTATATTGAAGTTCCAACGTGTCGCTGGCAATCCTCTTCGGCTCAACGTGTAATGTGTCGGGCTGCCCCAAACCTTAATGCAAATGCCCCAGACCCTGACCCTGATGCTCATACTAGCCCCAAGTGGGTACTGCTTACCGACGAAGAGCCGCAGGGCCCCAGGGAAATGTAGAACCTTCACAAATAAAGGTCCGGAAGATATAGAAGAATGAAAGCCGCAATTATACTTTCGTGTCAAGGGAAGCCCTGCGCCCTGAACAATAACCGTCCACAAAAGGCATATTCTGGCTGTGGTTACTGTCGTTTACAACTATGTTAACTTTGGCGTGCGAGCAGACGCAACTCGGCTGTGCGGAGTGTGACTGGGAGGAGTGGGTTGCTTAGGGTTCTTGAGCAGTACTATTCTTGTTTTTTTATCACGGCAATTAGTACTATGATCATTCTTATTATTCTCATTATTGGTGTTATTGTTGGTATCATAACTACTGTCATTGTTTTCCTGTTGAGCATAGGGAGGGGTACTTTTTGGGCGTCCCTATAATAAGGACTATAGAAATCATATTACAGTAGGGGTGTATTGGGGTCCGCCCTATTTCTGGGAAACTACCAAATAGGTTCCCATTGTCTAATTGTTTCAGATTGGGAGTATGCGCGCAAGAGGGGTGGGGGCTTCATGATTTGGAGATGGGAGTAGTAAGTAGGGTTGGTGCAGCTGGGGCTGCATCTTCAGGACTCCCGGGAAGGATGCAGGCCTCCGGCAGTACCTTCGTCAAGGAAGTCATAGATCTCATAGACTGGGATCCTGAATAAGAGAATTCGGTAGCAACCATGCGTGCGGTCTGAGCCCCAGAGTTGAAGTATGAGCAGCATTGCCGCATCATGTTGCTACTAGTGTCCTTGTTTCAAGTACCTTATGGTTGGGTAGAGTCTTGGGTTTAGGGACATGAGCCACCCCGAACCTTAAGCGCCAAAGCCATATTCTATCTACTTCAGGGGGACTAGGCTGTCTGCATGGAAGCAGGCCATATTTGTGTCCTTGTCCTCCATGGCAAACTGGAACCCTAAATACCAAGATGGCAAACCTCCTCCCTAGACCCTCCTCCTACCCTCTATTAGGGCCTAAGTACCCACTATTAGGGGCCATATGGGTGGTTGTCAAAATTATGGTCCCTTTTTGGGTACCCTAAATATTAGGGGCCGTATTAGAATAGGGACCCCAAAAAGGGACCATAATTTTGACAACCACCCATATATCCCCAATTAAGGGTACAAGGAAGGTCCTGGTCTAGACACCACCTGAAAGGTTTTGGCGCCGGTTGAGGCCTCTCAGCCCTGAAACCTCAAGACCACATGAGCTATAGTCTAA
>CAJNIZ010012002.1:85647-124145 GCA_905231905.1 Symbiodinium pilosum | reverse complement strand
TATATATATATATCGGTTTAGGGTTAAGCCCTAAACCCTAAACCTTAAACCCTAAACCCTAAACCCTTAAACCCTAAACCCTAAATCTTAGCTTAGGCTGTAGGGCCCTTCTGAAGAGGCACATGGTTCCGTTTGCATCCTACAGTTAGGGAGTTTCAGTCTTGCTGCTACTTTGGGGGCGAGAGCAGTGAGCCAGCCCATCCCTAGGGTTTGGGGTTTAGGGTTTGGGGTTTAAGGTTTAGGGTTTAGGGTTTGGGGTTTGGGGTCTAGGGTTGAGGGTTTAGGGTCCTGCCTGTTGCGCTGCTGAGTAGGGATAATTGGCAATCTCATGGTCATACTTGGGTCGAATGTTTGATTCGGTAATATCCGACAACAAACAGCGGCCACCCTAAACCCTAAACCCTAAAGGACAATCATTCACCCCAACAGCCCATTTCACTCATTTCTCTCCGTGCGTTTGTTTAAATCTGTGGTCTAAACCCTTAACCTACGGCGTCCAGAGATTTACCTCTATATCCAAAACGCTGGAAGCGCGTAGAAGTCAAAATGGAAATCCTAAGCCACACATTCCGAAGTCAACGCCCTAATCCCTAAACCCCCTAAATGAAGGGTGCCCAAACCCCAAGCCTGACCCAAATGGTCACAGGTATTTATGGGGAAACAGGGTTTTGGGTAGGGTTCAAGCGGTTGGGATTTAGGGTTCGGGTTTTTGGGTAGGGTTCTAAGTACCATATGTAGGAAATATTTCGCCAAGCCACAAGGCAAGTTCCTGCTACAAAAGCCAAAAAGTATGTAAAATAATAGCCCTAGACACTTAAAAACCGCCAAAAAGGTTATTATTTTACATACTTTTAGGGTTCAGGTACTACAAAAGCCACACGTTGGTACTTGGGACGTTTGGAGAGAGCCCCGTGCAGCCGAGGTGCACTTTACGTCCTCGGAGGCCTCGGGTGGCGGCAGAAGGGAGCTTTATTTTATCTAGGTTGGGTACTGCCCCCCTAACTAACAGTTTGATAATAGATATCATATGGTTATATATAGCCCTTAATAGGACCCCTAATATAGACTGTTACTGGGTGGGGGCAGTACCCAATATCTAGGGTATAGCCGGCTTTAGTGCCTCACATTTCTGCATCTTCGTGTTTTGTGAGGTCTTGGATTGTTGTAGACACTCTACTTACTGGGGTTTGTAGGGAAGATGGGAATATAGTATATAGGTGTTGTCATTTAAGAGAATAATTCCGGTATTCCCCACCAAGGTTTGGAGCGTAGGGTTTATGGTTTTGGGTTTTGGCTTTTGGGTTTAGGGTTTTGGGTTTAGGGTTTGGGTTTGGGGTTTGGGGCTTAGGATTTGGGGTCAAGGTTTTGGGTTTAGGGCTTGGGGTATAGTGAAACGTTTATGAGAGGTTTGTTTTCAGTTGGGATGGGGTGTGTCGGGGTTGCAGGGGAGTTGGCGGATCCTGGTGGACTGATGCCATCGGAGCGGTATCGACTCTAATTTCCATAAAGTAGCTGCATCAATCATAACTTTTGAATTTCGAGTGCGTAAAGGGTTCCTTAGGAATATTGGTGGATGTATACATTCGTTATAAACTGGGGGACCAGAAATTAGAATGCCAAACAGTATAACTAAAACTAACCAGGGTCTGCGCTGAACATATTTCCTTCATGTGTGCTAATAGAAGGGTGTAGGGTTTAGGGAGGGTCCAGGACAGAAGCAGTAAACTCTAGCCACTTAGCAACTAAACCCCCAGCCCGCGTAGAAACTTTGCGTAGAAACTTTACCCTAAACCTTAAAACCTGACTCCTAATGCTCAACATACCATCCAGGCTGCTCTTCGATGGCTGCAGGGTTTACCTAGAGTAACCAAGATGCGCAGGCAGAAAGGCTTTACACCTGCCTATTTTGGGCTGGGGGTATGGGGTACTTACTTTTATATGTATCCTTATTGGGAGGTGGGTCTACGTTGCCCTACGCAACATGTCGGATTGATGATTCGGGGTTGTGGCTTGAGGGGTCAACCGAAGACGGTGTTCATCGCAGACGGCAAGCAACAAGTCTTAAGCAAGCTCATCTCAGAATGTTCCTTGTGACAAATCCGCATCTAGTCCTTCATAGTGAGAACTGTATTATCTGGTCGTCTATCATGGTACCTAGATCTTATATTGTTCTTTTGTGCTGGCATGTATATTCCCTCCCCTGCCGGCATCCCTGAGACGAGGATCACCCTGGCCCTCCAAGCTAAAGTTTAAATTCTTTTGCGCGGCGTAAGCCCAAAGAAACAGCTAACACTCATTATTGGGAGAGTTCCGGGGCAGATTTAGCGAACACGGGTTTAGGATTCAGGGTGTAGGTTTCCAAAGGGAACTGTAGGGCTTCCATTTCATTACGCTGAAGCTCAAGCTTTTAGGGTTTTGGGCTCAAGGTATTTAGGTCACCCCAAATGAATCTCGTTACAATCGCGATGATCGCCAACTTTCCTAGTTCCTGTCCTATATCCAAATACTCCAACGTGAATACTAACCCCAAACTCTAAACCTTCAACCCCAAGCCCTACACTCCAAAGCGTATGGCTGAAAGGTGGCTACGCACTACGCCAACTTGACTTTCGAGGTCGTGGGCGCTGTGGGCAGTGGTCAGGGACCAATGCTAAGGGAAACTATGTATAGGGTTCCGGGCTTGGTCTGGGAAGCAATTAATAACCCTAAACTGGTGGAAGTCTTCTTATAAGAAAGTCTAGGGCCTATGGTGAAATACCCAAAGCCTACAACCTCAAACCTAAATCTCTAACTCCAAACCCTAAAACCCTAATCCCTCAAATCCTGAACCCTAGACACGAAACCCACTGAAATATTTCGTAGGGTTCCTAACTAAGCTGTTCAGCGCATGGCGGTTCAGGGTTGCCAGGTCCGGCATGGGCGGGTTGAATTTCAGGGCTCGAGGGCTCAGCCTAGCTTATTGTCTATTGCCTGCTTGTTCTGGAAGCCTTCAGCCAACCAATCAAAAACAGTCATGAGTAACAATGGCAACACAACCCGCAGCGACAATTCCGCCTCATAATGATCTAAACACCAGCAATGGAAATAACAAAAACCCAAATCAACCCCCCGACACCCCCGCAACCCTAAACCCTAAACCCTACCTAAACCCCAAAAGTATGTAAAATAATCGCCCTAGCCCCCTAAAACAGCCTAAAAGGCAGTTATTTTACATACTTTTGGGGTTCAGGTAGACCCTAAACCCAGAATCTTCAACGTGAAAACTTGAGGCCCGGTAACGATCGGCGTCTCAGGAGTGGCCGCGCTTCCAGGCCGGTGACACAGATGCGGTGGATATTGGGGGATTGGGGTTTAGGGTTTAGGGTATAGGGTTTAGGGTGTAGGGTTCAGGGTTTATCTGAGTCAATGTCAGGGATCCTTTATACTTTTTGGGGTATGGGGTTCCTTATATTTCTGTAAAAAGGAATCCTTTTTTCTTCCTGGGGTGATATGGGCTAAATTATAGGGGGATATGCGGGGATATACAGGGTTATATACTGTTATAATGGAAACGAAAACGGAAATCATTATTTAGGGTTTACGGTAGCAGTTTGTATTCAGAGTAATCAGCAGAATCCTGAACAATTAAGATTGTCATCGCCTTGTAAGCGTTCTATGATGGTATTTCATGTTTTGTCAGGTCTGGATACCTAACCTAAAGGGTCCACGGACTCAAATTTTAGGGCGCAAATATTATCACAATGTTGATGCAGTATTTGGGCGCTAAAACCCTATAATTTGGGCCCCAGGACCCTTAGGGTAAGAACACCCTCCGTATGAAACGACATCTTTCGTGGTTACGGTGGGTAAGGATACTTGATCAGCATGTTCCCCGGCTTCCCGAGCGCAGAGCATAAGGCCCCTAGCCCTAAACCCTTTTCCCTAAGCCCTAATTCCCTAAGCCCCAAGCCATAAACCCGACTGACTCCATGTAAACCTGATAGAAGAGCGCTTCAAAACATCAAATGGTGAAAATGAAGAGGGGGCCCCGCAATATGCTAGACTCCTTAGGACGGGATATCCTCATAAGGGACCCCTAACTGTGGGAAACCCCCCAAATCTCTGACAGAGCTTTTGTAAAACTTTGCCTCCCCTGAAAGGAAGCATCCGAAGTTGAGGCGGCAGCTGTCGCCCTAAACCCACGGTTTAGGGTTTTGGGTTTTGGGTTTAGGGTTTTGGGTTTAGGGTTTTGGGTTTAGGGTTTAGGGTTTAGGGGACCTGCCCTAATTACCCCTGGCACCCGCCAACAAAAACTTCACCACCTATAAAGTAGAAGCCGAAGTAATTCCCAGAACTGTACAAGGAATCTCCGACCATAGTGTTGGTGATTATCAAGGCTTGTATAGGGTTTTGGTCTAAGCTTTGGGGTTTGGGGGGGTTTAGGGAGCACCCTAAACCCTGTACCCTGAACCCTAAATCCTAAACCCGAAGCTCTAAACCCAAAATCCATCAACAAAAAAAAACTTAACCCTACACCCTAAACCCAAAATCCTAAAAAGTAAACAAACTACATCCTAAACCCTAAACTCTAGAGCTCCTGGATATCTCCTTGCAGAGGCATCTCAACCGAGCCGCGTCTGATCTTCCCACGCCTGGAGCTCTGACTGCTGACAGGAAGCACCTCTCAGGAAAATCTGTAGCCCTAAGGGTGCAAGGACCCAAATAGTAGTACCTAAACCCCAAGAACATGTAAAATAAAAGCCCTGGACCCCTAAAGACAGCCCAAAAGGTTTTTGTTTTTCATACTTTTGGGGTGCAGATAGTGTTTTAGGGCCCAAATACCATTCATATTCTAGAATTGGGGCCCTGAAACCCTATCATTTGGGTCCTTGGACCCTTAGGGTAGTACTAGTACTAGGATTAGTATGATCAGTAGTGGCGGTAGCGGCAGCGGTAGTGGCATTAGTAGTAGCAGCAGCAGATAGCAGTAGGAGAAGCAGGAGGAGGAGAAGCAGTGGTAGCAGTAGTGTACGATGAGAGTATTAGCAGCTGTCAAAGTAGTAGCAGTTGTACAGTAGGAATGTTCATAGCAGTTGTTGCATCAAGATGATGGAGACGGCGAGTAGGTGGTGGTGTAGTGCAGCAGTAGTCTATCAGCTGGCTGTTGCAGTCGACAGCAGACATAGGAACTGGCACAAAAAAGTGCAGGTGGTTTGCTGGTCAAATACCCAGGAGCCCGTGGAAAGAGACATTGAACAAAGGCCACTCTTCATCGATATTCCGAAGTTGTGAAAGTCTTCTTTCAGGCCCGTGAAATGTGGGAACGCAATTACAACCAGTACTTGCACCAGCAAGCACCCTAAACCCCTAAACCCCCAAACCCCTCAACCCTAAACCCAAAATCAACCCTAAACCCTTAAACCCTAGACCCCAAGTCCTGAACTGGCACCGCTTACCTTGAAGCCGCAAGCCCCTAGACGCCCCTAAGCTCTGCACCCCTGAGCCCTAAACGGGTTTAGGGTTTAGAGTTTAGGGTTTCGGGTCTAGGGTATACCCTCGACCCCAACTCTCACAATGTTTTCCACGGACTTGCGGCCACAAAAGGGCTTGAACTTTTTTTACTTCTTTGCTACCCAATATGCTCTTTCAAATGCTCTACAAGGTGCGACCCAGTGATTACAGTGTTACAGAACTATTCTCAAAGCTGATAACCTTCACCACTTGAAACAATGGATTTAGGGCTTCTCCCGGAACCCGGAGCCTTCACACCCATGTAACGCAAATCTCCCAAAGCTTTAATCCGCAAGCCCGAAAGCCGCAACCTGAACCGCAACTTCAAACCTGCGCTGCATACACTCTCACCCGAAATCCTAAAGCCTGAACCCTGAACCCTTACAAGCCCTAAAACTCTAGGCTGCAAGAAGCGCCGCCCAGAGGACGGATATGCAGCCTCTTGGGCGATTATGCAAGTAAAGAGCTGTCGAAGCCATTTTTTGTTTTTCGGATCTACCTGAATCCTAAAGGTATGTAGAATAATGGCCTTTTAGGCTATATTTAGTGAGTTTTGGGCTATTATTTTACCTACTTTTGTGGGCCCAGGTAGGCTAGGTCAGAACAGGAGTTAAGCCCGGAATCCGTGGTACGTGGATCTTGCCATCCGCTCTGGGGTTCTTTTGTTTGGAGATTGTTTGGGGGCGTCTCCTTAACACGGGCCCCTGACTTTGGGAAGCCCCTATACGGGGCATAAAGGAACCCTAAGCCCTAAGTCCTAAACCCTAAGAGGTTTCAGGTTGCCTATAGCCTTGATACTCCTTGCACAGCCCTGTAAGGCTTTGCAAACCAGCTGAGGACTGAACTTCCCCTTGTTGACGTCTGTTTTGGCCTGACTTTTCTTGAAACCCTGGACGCTGACCCTAAATCCTGAGAACATAGCATACCTGGACCCTCCAATGTAGTACCTTTTGGGAGTCCTAATAAGAGTCCTAACCAAAAAACCCAAAAAGGAACTACATTGGAGGGTCCAGGTAGGGTATAAGGTGCTTCAGATGTCTTTGGATGATTCGCTGACTTGGCTTATCCAATAGTTTGTCAGTCATCTGAAGGAAGTCAGAACGATGGGGGCAGCCACCTGGTAACTACCCGCCTAGAACCCTCAACCCTGAGTCCTAGACCCTTTTGGTCGTTGTTTTGGGGATTTCGATCTGAGAGACGAGCATGCGTGTTGCTCGTTTGAAATCCTTGGGCGTTGGTGTTGGACCATTTTCAGGGGAAAGGGAATGCACGGGTTTAGGGTTTGGGGTTTAGAAAAGGATCGTGGAGGGGAGGTCCTGTTCAGATTTTGTAGGGCAGTTAGGCTCCCGCAAAAAAGGATGCTCCATAGCTGGCACCAGGTCTAAAAAATGTTCTGAGCAGCATTTGCAAAGTACACGTTGTGGGGAGTATGAGGGTCTCAAGGCAACATTTTGGCAGAAGTGCCTACCCATAGACCCTAAACCTGATCAAAAACTTCCAGTGGCCCCTGATGCTCCTGCACCATAGCCCGTTGAGAAGCTATCATAAGCTTGTGGCTGCGAAACCTAAGCCAGGCTACGCAGAAGGGGCCGCCGAATAAAGGGCCTAGCTGAGTTCGAATGGTTGTTTGCGTATAGCATGCTGAAGTTACAACAGGGGTGCGTGATCTCAGCATAAGGGTCCATGTTGAAGCCAGTACAGTATTTTAGAGGTTCTGCTAACCAGCCTTCTATAACTCCCCCCCCTCCCCCCAGATTTTTATTTTTTCCAGGCAAGCCTGATTGTGTACAGAACTTCAGGGCTTTAGGGGAGTGGTGTCAGTAGGAAAGTCAGACAAGATGAGTGTTTGGACCCTGCTTCAAAGCTCCCTTTCAATGTTTGGGTAACATAAATCCCCGGGCAACCCCATGAGGCCCCAGTTTCGATTGCTTCTCCATTGTCAGGGTGACCAGAACCCGCTCATAATCCCTAAGCCCTCAACCGTCAACATTCAACTTAACCCTAAACCCTAAACCCTCAATCCTGAACCCTGAACCCTGAACCCTAAACCCTAAACCCTAAACCCAAAACCTGAACTCTAGAAACCCTCGAGCCTAAAAGCTTAACTCAAATCCCTAAATCGTTTATCAATCTCAGGTTAAGGCTTTCGTCACGTCTCAAGGCTCGATCAAGCAGGGGATTAGGGTTTAGGGGATTAGGGTTTAGGGGTTTAGGGTTTAGGGCAGCTGCCCGATGCCTGGAAGCTCCCTGAAGATCTTGTTGAGCTCAGTTATCTACAATCCTAATAGCCGGCTGAAATTATGATTTCTACCAGGGGTCCAAGGAAGATGTAGAATAACGGTCTTTTGGGCTATGTTCAGTGGATTTGGGCCGTGATTTTAGCTACGTTGATGGAGGGAATCTCGTACTACCTAGGGGCCCTTAACTACTGAGATACCTGGGACTGTCAGGGTTTAAGATGGTGCCAGGGTAGGTGGTAGATGCGAAAGTCTTCCGAAGACTCGCCCCGAGGCTGCTACAGGCCCCCCGTTTAGGGTTTAGGTTAATTCCCTAAACCCTAAACCAAGTCAAGGTTAGTCGTATGCCTGTTCGGCCTTGAGGGGGCCCATGGTAGTGCTTAGATTCCAGGGTTCGGGGCTTTGGGGTCTCGGGCTTATAACTGAATAGAGTTCTCGAGCATGCACACTCTAATCTCGGTATAGTCCTAAATTCTAAACTCCTTGTAACCCGTTCAGACACACGTGAAAATCCCACCCGCATCCCTAATCTTAAATACCTTCCAAAGAGACCCCGCATGTCTGCAATTACGGGTGGGGTGGTGGTGTTTACCATCAGCATGATGGGATTTATACCTCGGAGATGGGTCCCATGTTTCAGGTCGAGGTGTTGCTTCCCGAAGTCTTCGAGGTTTAGGGTTTAGGGGTCCGAATTCTCGCCTGGTTGGATCCTTGTTGTTTCGTGACATATGCGAGAGGCCTTTACGACTTCGGGCCGCTCCTGGCGGGTCGGGATCCGGCTTCGCGCCACCCGCAGCCGGTGGTTCCGGCCAGGGGCTGTGGATGGTTTTAGGAGCTGGATATACAGGGATTTAAGGTTTAGGGTTTCAGGGTTTAGAGTTTTAGGGTTTCAGTGTTTAGGTTTCAGACTTGTAGGGTTCATGGCTTTAGGGTTTAGAGTTTTACAGTGGGTTTAGGGTTTTAGGTTTTGGGGTCTGGGTTTTAGGGTTGAGGAGTTTAGGGACTAGGAAAACATATATGTATATGTGGGATATATAGGGATTCTCGCCTCAAAATGTAGAATAAAATGGGAACTCGCCATGGACAACGAAATGGACGCTAGGTTTGATAGGGATTATGTGGGTTATATAGCGCTGGAAACTACCATACATTTTTGGGGGGGGTTGGGGGGGTTGGGCGTGAGAGGGTTTAGAGGTGTAGGGATTGAGGGGGATAGGGTTTGGTGGTTTACGGTTTAAAGCCCGTAAACCCTAAACCCCAAACCCTGAACCCTGAACCCTAAACCCTAAATCCTAAACCCTAAACCCCAAACCCTAAACCCTAAACCATTTGGGGTTGAGGGTTTGAGAGCTAGGGGTCCTTTAGGGCTTCTTGGGACACGGTTCAGGGTAGGGGGTTATAGGGATCATAGCCGGATTGTCCTAAATTACTGTTAATAAGGGGTCCTATATTTAGGTTCCTACTATAATACGGGGCCCTATATAAATTTCCCCCATTTTGGGAACAGTAATTTAGGGAAACTTCCATATAGGAGTATGTAGGGCTTAGGTTGCAGGGCTGATTTACCTAAAATATTTGGGAGGGAGTCAACTTGACACAAAATGGCGAGTGAACTTGTAATTTTGCCTCGTATATGTGCATCTAGGAAGTTCTTCGGGGTATGGGGGTTCTGCGGTTTAGGACCCTTAGGAGTGTAGCGCGTGGCTTAAGCCCGACACCTCCCCCACACTCATCAGCATGCCCACAAAGCTGCTCTGAAAGGGACAGTAGTCTATGCCCGGCCCTTTTGGGGTTCTGTGTTATAGGTAGAAGGAAGGTAACAAATCGGGTTTGCGTCGCAGGGTTTAGCGCAAGCTTTGGCACTCATTCCCACCTTAGTCCAAACGTGAGTTGTTTTTGGAATAGGTACTATATGTGGTCCCCAGCGTAAAGTGACAGTATAGTCCCTAGCTCCGTCGCGGTATGTCTCAAGAAGCATATGCTCCTGCTTGCTTCAACCACCACATCCTGAACCCCTACTTTGGAGGTCGAGCGGGCTTAACAAGTGTACTTGCTATCCCCAGCCTTGCCGATGCTGAACCTATTTACGGTGTCCCCATGGGGAACCTGCTTACCAAGCGGCTCTGGCCGTCCAAGTAAAGCAATAAACCCTACCCCAAACCTTAAACCCTATAGACCCTAAACCCTTTTCCCTACCCTAAGCCCTAAACCCGTTCCCTACCCTGAACCCTAAACCCTAAACCCTAAACCCTAGTACTACCGAGGCAGAAGAGCCACCCGCCCCCCCGACTGCGGACGAAACGGGTGCGGAAGGACCCACCAGGGCAGACACCGGTAAATGCGGCTTAGGGTTTTAGGTTGTAGGATTTAGGGTTTCAGGGGCTTAGGGTTTAAGGTTTTAGGGTTTAGGCTTTCGTGTTTAATGTAAAATAATAGCTTAAAATCCTTGTAAACAGCCCAAAAGGCCATTATTCTACATACATGTGGGGTTCAGGTTGCCAAACATGTAGAAAAGGGCGGATATAAGTGTTCAGAGTTTAGGGTTTGGGGCGTTTGGAGGTTGTCAAAAAGATGTTTGTTTGGGGGCGGTGGTTATCCGAAAAACAGGGGGCCATGGTATACCGGGGACCCCAAAAGGGCAGACACCTTTGACTACCTGCCAGGCGACAGAGTTGGGATTGAGGTTGAGGGTTGCAGGTTTGGGGTTTGTGTTAAAGGTTTGGGGCAGTAGATAAGGGCTTGGAGCCCAGTCAGGTAGACGGCTTTGGGTTTAGGGTTGGAAGCTCGGGGTTCAGAGTGTACACTTGGGTTGAATGGTTGGTCCTTCGGGCTTAGAATGACATGGGTTTAGGTAAGTTAAAGAGAAGCCTCAATAGTACGAGCTAGTCATATTGCTTCAGTCCTTAATATAAAGCCTTACAGCAAAAACGCCAAGACCTATTCTGTTCCGATTTGGCCTACATACTATGGTATGTAGCATGTATACCAAATATAACTGCTTTATTCCATACATCCAGTATCCCCGAACGCTCAAAGGCCCTTTGGTTCTCTCGCCGTACAGGCAGTCTGCTGAAGCAATGGGCTGCGCCACGCAGTCGTCGCGCAGAGTTTTCCTTGACTGCCAGTGGCCCCAAACACATTTGTTCATGCAGCACCCCCTGGTTCGCGTGGAGCTCCGCTGCACTACTACTGTACGGGCAGTTTCTCGCGCATGCAAATAAGAGTGTGCGGTGTTAGGGCCTTGCATTCATGTCAGCCGACTGGCAGTTCTCACAAAGTGGGAAAGCACTGAGCCTCTACAGCATCGGCCTCTGATGTCTAAACCCTATAAAGCCTAAACCCTAAATTGTTCTCACAAAGTGGGAAAGCACTGAGCCTCTACAGCATCGGCCTCTGATGTCTAAACCCTATAAAGCCTAAACCCTAAATTGTTTAAGGCAGTGATCTCGCTTGCTCCGTCGCAGGGCTGGCTCTCGGGTTTTGGTACTGGTGTTCGTGGCGTGGTTTTGGAGCTTATACAGCCACAGCACTGGGACCTTTTGGCAAAGCACCTCCAAAAAGGTGTCCATGATTTTGAGAAAGCATTAGACAGCGTAGCACGCCAAGGTTTAGACAGGCCCCCGTAAACCCTAAGCCCCAAACCCGACACCCTAAACCCCATACCCTAAAACCCTAAACCCCTACCTCAAATCCTAAACCCTGAACTTCATACCTCAAATCCTGATCCCTAAACCCTATGGGGGTTCTCACTGCTCTTCAGGAGCCGCTGCAACTGCAGGCCGGGCCTGTGTGAGTCACCGCCGGTTTAAGCTTTAGGGTTTAGAATTTAAGCATTAGGGTTAAGGGTTCAGGGTTTAGGCCTTAGTGTTTGGCGTATGGTGTCCAATTTCTTTGGAGGTGGGGGAAGGCAAGTTTTGATTCGGTCAAACCCTAAACCCCAAACTCTAAACCCTCAACCCTCAACCCTAAACCCTAAACCCTAAAGCGGGCAGATGAGGCTTCCTGCGCTGTAGGGGCGGGCCTGTTTAATTTAGGGTGTAGGGTTTGGGGTTTACGGTTTAGAGTTTAGGGTTTAGAGTATAGGGTTTAGGGTATTAGAAGCGGGCCTTGGGGTCCACTAGTACTGTTACATATATATATATAATATACATATGTGTGTAGGTATTGTTATTGTAAGGGAAAGATTCTGATTTTGTTCCTATAGCAAGTCGTGTAAGGAATAGAATCTTATTGAGTTTACAACTTTAGAGCGACCTCACCCGACCTCAGCCTACATGGTTTATATACGGACTTGTACCAACCTGACCTCGACTTGGGAATTGATCTTATTCTTTGGGTTTAGGGTTTAGGGTTTAGGAAATCGCGATTCACATAGGCCAGGGATGGGTTTGTCAGTTTGCGTCAGAGCTCTCAGCTAGGAAGGTTTATTGGAACTGTATGAGCTACAGTCTCAACTCCTTAAACGGAGGTTATATGGGTGGTTGTCAAAATTATTGTCCCTTTTTGGATTCCTATTATAATACGGCACCTAATATTTAGGGTGTCGAAAAAGGGACCTTAATTTTGACAACCACCCATATGGGATTTAGGGTTTGGGGTTTAGGGTTTGGGGTTGAGGTTCTTGAGCTCCTTGAAGGGGCTTATATAAAGGAATATCACAGGGGTTATTAAGGGGGATACTTGGAGTTTAGACTGTGGCTCATGTGAGCTACTGTCAGTATTAAGCTTATTTCGGGGATCCTTAACAGTGTTTTTGTAGGGTTATGTATCTGTATAAGGGTAATGAAAAAGAAAAAGGAGATTGCAATGTAGGCTTTCGCGTTTGGGTTTTTGGTGTCAAGATCAGCCTTATGCAGGAACCCTGAACAGTCGACATAGGGGTCCCTCCTGTAGTTCAATGTAGTCCCTAATAAGGAACCCATGCCCGCTAAACTATGTAGGAAATATTGGCCGTGGCTCATTTGAAAGTCCTTGTTGCAGGAGAGCCGTGCTTTTGTTATTGTGTTTGCTTATGCGTTTAGGGTTCGGGGTTTAGGGTTACCTAAAATTAACTACAGTTTACTTGGACAGTTATTTGTTGGCGTCAATGGTCAGGTAGTGAAGACTCCCGCTACGGTTTAGGGCTTTAGGGTATGGGGTGTAAGTGGTCGTGATGACATATTATAAGGGCCACTAATTCGCCCCCAAACGCGATTCTAATGACCTGCATTCTAACCAGCGGTTTGAAGCCTTCCTACCGCCTAGATCCTCCAAGCCCTAAAATCCCGAAAGCCCAGAACCTTCAAACGTGAATCCCTTCACACTAACAACGAACGCCCCGCCCCATGCTACAAACTACTCCCCATAAGAGACCTTAGATATTGGGGGACTTTTGTAATACAAGGGGGGGTGTCAATATCTGTATGAAACTAAATCCTGACCCCTAAACCCTAAACAAACCCTTAAACCCATACCCCATAAACCCTACCTAAACCCCAAAAGTATGTAAAATAATAGCCCTAAACCCATAATAACAGCCCTAAAGGCCATTATTTCACATACTTTGGGGGTCCAGGTAAACCTAATAGCCCATATCCTATGCCCTAAAAAACCCTTGCAACCCCGAAGCTCAGGCGCCGGTGAAGAAGAGCCCGTGGAGGAGGCAGCTCCAGCAGTGGGAACCCAAGAGCCCAGCGATGTCGGGGATTGGAGCTTGGGGTTTAGGGTTTAAGGCCTAGGGGCTTCCCAGACCCCCACAGGGATGTAAAAGTTAGATCCCCTAGAACCATAGGGGTAATTATATAAGGACTATGTAGGGTTTATAATGGGTCTATATAGGGGATCTAATTTTTAGATCCTTCCAGGGGTCTGGGTTTGGGGTTGTGGGGCATAAGGTTTCGGATTCCAGGGTTTTAGGGCCTGGGGCATGGCTTAGGGGAATAAGGTTTAGAGTTTAGGGTATGGGGTTTTGGGTGTAGGGGTTTAGGGTTTACAGCTTAGGGTGTGGGTGACTGCAAAGAGAGTAGAATTCACCAGAAATGGTTTGAGTTTGAGGTGCCAAGGGATAGCAATACCGCTCAATTAAGGGAGAAAAGACAAGTGGAACTACCAGACCAGTTTGGCTTTAGTCTTCAGGGTTTAGGGTGGCCCCAATACATTGTAACTAGAGGTTATAGAGGGCTACCTAGGTCTTGGTTGGGGGTGTATGGAGTCTAGACTAGACACAGGTGTACAGTCTTGACCTCAGGAATATGCGAACCCTAAACCTTGAACCCGCAAGGACATTGCTCCTCTCCTTGCGACCTACGCCGCTGATCAACACAGCATCGAAGCTGAGATCTACCAGCGACAGTTCGAAGATTTTTCAGAGAAGTCACAGAGAAGGTTGGGACTGTCGTTGCCAATCTGACTGCATGTGGCGTACTGATGACGGCTATACTTGCCTGTTTACTTGCGCGCAAAGAGCTGCCACCTTGATGTGAAGTGTGGTGGCTTGTCCGGCATCGAGCACTTGCCTGGTTGACACACAGATCCAAGAGGGACCATGCGGAAGGACATGTTGAACATCGCTGTTGCGGACCATGCTCTAGCATGGGACAGACCGCACGCCACGAAGAACTGTGATGTTCCTGTCATCTTGTGTCTGGATCCTGACTACGCTGGTTGAACGCATGGCTACTGTCAAGATTTCTGGTATGAACTGACTGCTCAAGTGGTGGGCGTCTGCGCATGCTACTTTGCCATCCGCGCCAGCCATGGATTGCTGCGCAGCTCACCGCAGAAATAGAACAAGTCAAACGGAAACGCATTCCACAGGCGGAACTGGATGTGGGCTAAGTTGGAGGACAACCCTAACTACACCAGCCGCAAGCCCTTAGGCCCTAAACCCTCAGCCCTAAACCCTATCTTGCGCACATAGATCATCTGGCGAGGTCTCGTCAAGAGTCTGTCTTAGTAGTCCAGTAGCTGACCTACATTACTATAATCCCTATATACATCCAAAAGGTCAACCTTGATTTTCCTAGGATACTGGACAGGTAAGCTGTATACCTTGGGTCATTCCCCCTCCCAGTAACTGTCCTTCAAGGGGCCTTATTAAGGGGGTTCTTATAACTCCTGTAACCCATTGTGGGAACAGTTACTGTAAGGGGGAATGACCCCATGTATACCCCAATGAAGGATGCCTCCAAAGCTTGAGCCCCTGTCTGGGTGCCGTGGATCTGTGGCATCAGTGCCAGAGGCTAACTTTCAACTTGGGTTTGGGGTTTATTACCATTACTTAGGGTTTTTGGGGGGTTGATTTTGGTTTTAAAGCTGTTAAATAGTGAATTAAGGAAATCTGGGTACTCTAAGTAATAGTAAGTTAACATGGGTTTGGGGTTTAGGGTTCAGGGCTGTTTAGGGTTGAGCTCTAAATCCTTAAGCTTACACTCTGATCACCTAGAATGGAAGATCAACCCTGGTTGCAAACCCTGAATGAATCATGATGCCTACGCTCTGAACCCTTTGTAAAGCTTAACCCCAAAGCTTACAATCCCATATTCCCATATGTCTCCTGTGCCTCCATAAGCCCTAAACCCTAACACACAGCTGAGGAAATTCAGCTCCAGGCGTTGAGCTCTCACGTGCTTCGACATGCTGAAAGTAGCTCGCCTAGATTTGATGCCTTTGCAGGGTTTGGGTTTAGGGTTTAGGGTTGGGTTTAGGGAATCCTGAGCATAGCTAGGTTTTACACGGCGTGCTCTGGGGCCCTTATTTGGAGATTCGAGTAGACTTTATTCTTGATCAAGCAATAACCACGTACAGCTTGGAGGTCGAGGATGGGGGTTGATCGTTGTTGCGGGCTTTAGTCATTCTGATTACGAACCCACTCCCACTGCAGAGAGTTGGAACCTGGAAGCATCTTTAAACGAAGCTTTGCGAAAAGAGGGATCGTAATAATCAACTGTTTTTTTTCTGAGGACTTGCACTTCTCTCCATTGTTGGTAGACTGGTAAGAGTAGAAGTAGTCTGTCTTGTGAAGTTGGTTTGGCCGTATAGTTGTAACCTTTGGTCATTGCCCCTTACAGGAACCGTCCTTAAAGGGTTTTCTTCAGGGGTTATGATAGCTCGTATTCCCCCTTGTAGCAACTGCTCTTACCTGGACCCCAAAAGTAGGTAAAATTATAGCCCAAACCCCCTAAATATAGCCGAAAAGACCATTATTCTACATACTTGTGGGGTTCAGGTATAAGCTTTAATGGCCCAGTCCTCTTTGGAAGTTTCACCTCCTCGTGGCCTCGGGCTTCGGAGGCAGGATTAAGGTTTCCCAAAGCATCCATGCATCTCTACAGCATATACCTGGGCCCTAGAGCAGTTGCATGGGAATCTGTTTGGCCCTATGTATACAAGCCCTAAACTCCCCCCAAAAAGCCCTAAACACTAAAAGCCTAAACCCTAAGACCCTAAAACCTTAAACCCTAAAAGTCCCAAAGCCCTTAGAACCCTCCATACGTACATGGAGCCGGGGAGGTTGCTTTAAGCATCACTGCGTGCAGGTGTGCGATGGATTAGGGACAAGTACCTTGAAGTATGTACCTGAACCCCAGGCTAGGGTTTAGGGCTTAAGGTTTAGGGGTTTGGGGTTACCTGACTCCAAAAACTATTCAGAATAATGGCCCTTTTGGGCTATGTTCATTATCTTTGGACTATTACTGTACCTACCGTTGGGTTTCTGGTAGCCCTTCATCCGCCCAAATATTTCACATTGTACGCGCTGCATGCTACTAAATAAAATTCCGCGAACCCTAAACCCTAAACCCTTCTTGATACTGCCAAGAAAGGCACACCTCCAGCCCTCGCTTGGTGAGTTGTGGGGACTCAGTAGATTATTGGAGCTAGGGGGTTTAGGGCTCAGGGCTTTCTCAAATTAAGCCCTAGATGTTAAGCCATAAGTCATGGTAGCATGTGCCAGGTATCCGCATCACCAATGACTCGCTTTTCCCAGCCAATGTTCGGCTCGGCCAGATCCCAAGACATCAGGGATCAGGGGTCAGGGTATACATACCCAAAGGCTCGTGTGTAGTTCCTCTTGGGAGATTACAATATTCCAGCCAAAACGGAACTACATGCTGTAGGAGGGTCTGGGTAGGGATAAGGGTTTATGATTCAGCGCTTAGAAACTAGGACGTGCGTTTCTCAAAAACCTTCCGACAGAATCGTTAACCCCGAAAACTCAATATAGTCTGTCTGCCTTCATAGTGCCAAGTGGTGCCCAAATCGTGAAACATGTCCATAAGAGGCACCCACTGCCGCAGAACTGCTGAGTCCTAGCCCTAATAACTTCATGTGAGCTATAGTCAAAACTCCTAGTATCCCCCTTAATACTCCCTATAATACTCTCCTATATAATTCCTTATATAACCCCCTTAAGGAGTTTAGACTACAGCTCATGCAGGGTTTAGCGCGGGCTTTGGAAGCAGTCTACATTCAGCCAAGGGAATGCCATGCTGTCTTGTTACGGATACGCAAGTTCGTTGTCTCCCTGGGTCATCGCGTGTCAGATCAAGCCCTACCTGAACCCAAAAGTATGTAGGGTTTAGGGTTTAGGGTCTTTTTAGGTTTGCCTGAACCCCAACTGTATGTAGAATAATTGCTTTTTGGGCTGTTTTTAGGGGCTTGGGGCAATTTATTTACCTACTTCTGGGGTCCAGGCAAAGTCCAACTATCGAAATTGCGGACGCCCGGAAATGTTTGTTTTGGGTCCCACATATATGCTAAAGAGGTACTTGGACGGACGCTTTATGACTTGATGACTCAGGTTTTCGCGGGTGCCCAAGTACAGTCTACAAGCTATATCTAGCTTTAAACGCGTAGGCAGCTATCAAGAGCTGTGATATTTCGCAAAAATATCATGAGTTACGTACACTCCTTACTGGGCACTGACCAGGATGCGATCCTGCAGACGAGGGTGAATTACGAATTTGACTATTTCAGAGACTCCATCCAGATGTGCGCGGCCAGCAGTATGCATTCAGACTATTGCCAGCTGTATGTCTCATGCAAGACATATCAGCACGTCTTCACCGCTCGCAACAACAGCGCCCCCCAAACGAAGTCTGAATCTCTGAGCCCCTCTCAACTCACTGGTTGTTAGTAGTTTAGGGTTTAGGGTTTAGGGTTTATGGAATAAGGGAAAAGCATCCCTAGATAATCAAAACCCCAAACCCCAAACGCCAAATTATAATACATTCCCACATTCCCTACTAAAGGCCAGTATGTCAAGAAACACACGAGAACCGACATGCAGATTAAGGTAGGCAACGCTTGGACCCTAAACTCTGAACCCTATGCCCGAAGTTCTAAACCCAAAACTTTAAACTCAAACTCCTAGACTCTAGACCTTCAACCCAAACCCAGAGGGTCCACGTACCTGTATATGCTTACAAAACTTCGAGAAGCTTGCAACTTGCTTGCAATCCCATATCTCAAAGACTTGCAAGCTCGTCAAGTAAGGGGCCTACACTGCCCCTGCAACCCCAACATCTTGGCGACCCCCTTTGAAAGGACTCTGCAACCAAAGGGACCCCTAAAACCCCGTCAAAGTTAAGTAGAGTGGCTTAGTACGAAACACTAGCGCTATCAAAAAATCATTCGCAACTCTGAGAGACTTCAGGGTTTTATATGGTGAAATGGGGTTTGTAGAATTATTAGGTTTTTTACAAGGACCATGAACCCTATATAAGACTCGAACCCGATTTGAGGACTTATAAGCACCCTGTATATCCTTCAAAAGAACCCTGAACCCCCCCCAACCCTAAACCCCGAAACCTAAACGCTGAACCCTGAACCTTCTTGAACCCTAGACCCCAAACTCCAAACCCTATAGTCACCCTTAAGTAGATAGAATGTTAATGGCTTTGGGTACATTATAATAAGATCCCCATATACCCCATGTTTTATCTACTTAAGGGGGACTATAAATCCAAAACCCTAAACTCAAAACACCCTAAACCCTAAACCCTAAACCCTAAACAAACCCTAACCCGTATGTAAAAGGCTCCTTTAGTATCTCAGTTCTACCAAGGTCTAGCCTCTGCTGGTGGGGACTTTGCAGTGGGGGACACCATGGCGTCAACTTTGGAGGGCTTAGGGTTTAAGGGTTTGGGATTTAGGGTTTAGGTTTCAGGGTTTAGGTGTTTGGGGGCTGGTGGTTATTGGGGTTTGTGGCTTTATGTTTTGGCGGTTAGGGGTTTTGAGGGTTTTCGGGCATTATAGGGAGATGGGTTCAGGGGCCAGTCAGGGGAAAGCCCTGGAGGGCTCATAGTAGTCTGCGTCATATGAAGAGGACTAGCACTCAGTATACTACCCCTGACCCCTACACTGCACGGCGGGGTATACTACTCCATAACCTTTAAACCTACCTGAACCCCAAAAGTCCCAAAAGCTTGTAAAATGATAGCCTTTTGGGCTGTTTTAGGTGTCTAGATCTATCATTTTTACATACTTTTGGGGTTTAGGTACACCATCTTATAGGGTATACTACAAAATAGCTCAAAACCCCTTCGATAGATATCCTGAGAACAGCCCTGTCATCTCTATGTATCCTCAGGCTCCCAGGGCCCTCCTAATGTACCAGCCGGGTTTATTGTTCAGGGTTTATGGTTTAGGGTTTGTGGTTTAGGGTTTATGGTTTAGGGTTTATGGTTTAGGGTTTAGGGTTTAGAAAGGCATGCAGGAGTTTCCCAAAATTAGGGGTACCTTTAACGGGATCCCCTTGCTTGTGGAAGGAGGCACGCAGAGCGTGCCATGTAGTTCCTTTTTGGCTTGTACATTGCAATCCCTTGCCAAAACAACATAACAAGCCCAAACAGGAACTACATAGGAGCCTTTGGATAGGGTTATTTAGCTAGATTATATTTTGGAATCTTTGGCTGTTGAATAGCGTTGAGATTTGTTTGGTTGAAGGGGTTTTCTGCCCCGCGGTTTTTCAGACTTTTGGCCCGATGCTTCGGTTTAGGGTTTCGGGCTTAGGGTTTGGGGTTTAGGGTGTGGGGTTTAGGTTTGGATTTAGGGTCTAGGGTTTGGATTTAGGGTTTAGGGTTTGGGTTTAGGGTTTAAGGTTGGAGAGCATTGGGTTCTCTCTACTGCGCAAGCAGGAATTGTTTGATGAGACGCCAGGCATGCGAAGGGTTGGCGGTATGGAATCGCAGCATTCGGGGTTTAGGGTTGCCAACTTCTCAGACTCCTGGTCTGGTCCGAATCGCCCCTCCAATCTTGCAACTTTCCCAACAAAATTGATCAAAGTTCCCAAAGGTACCGCCATGGACACTCAATGTGCATGTTTACAATTCGGGTGATGAGCCCATTTTTCCCCCGAAGTTGCAAGACGGTCCTGGGATTTTTTGGACATGTACCACTGACATATGATGCTCTTCCGAAACATACCACGCAGTTTCCTTGCAAGTCCGATGCAGTCCCATTCGAAGCTAACATCCCACAGGCCTAGCGGCCCTTGACCCTGAATAGGATAATCCCACAGATTAACAAGCGATGCCTTAACATCTAAAGTTTAGACTATCACAATAACCCCTATAATCCCGTATATAATCTCACTGTCCATTTCATTTTCCATGTTCTTTTCCATTTGTTTCTCCATAATTATATTATAATTTAGTATATTATAGTATATTATAGTATATAATAGTATATTCTGGTATATTATGGTACATTATGGTATATTATAGTATCGCATACCTGCAATTCAAGCCATGCTGACTGCAATTCCCAAGTCTAACTCAGGAGTCTCAGTCACAACCACTTCCGCCACGAAACCCCAAAGTCAAATCCTAAACGAGTAGTATTTTTGCGGGGGGATACTATGGTACCCACTATAGAGTAAGATGATGTCCTCCTTTTGGGGTATAGTATTTTATATAAGGAATATTGTCTTGCTAGGTTCAACCACCAAAAAACGTTACTCAAACGCTGATCCCATAGCCCCTTGGCATTTTGAGACGCCGGGCATGCAAGCTCTAGTTGGAGATGCAGAGTACTTGTAAGCCCGCCTTGAGTGTACTTATATCAAAGTTGTATCCCAATTTCAACCATATCAGGGAATCCGGCAGGCTTTCAAATGGGCACCCCGGTATGGTGAAGATATCTTGAGGGGCTCCAGGGTCTGGACATGATATGATAATTACAAATGTAGCGAAACTGCAGTCATGAGCTTTATGTAGGCCATTACTACTACCCGATTTGAACCTCCAAGTGTAGAAGTGCAGTCCAGGACGACATCAAGGGACCTTCGCCTTTCATCGTGGAGCCTGACAACATCAAGTGCAGGGCTTAATTGAGGTAGATTCTCAGGGGCTTCTTTTTACGGGGTCTGTCCTATTTAGGGTGCCCCTTGGAATCTACGCTATTTATCAGGGTTTAGGGCTTTAGGGTTTAAGGTGCCCAGGAGCTGGGCCCGCACCAGGATTGGGGCTACGGGAACTTCTTGGGAAGTGTTTTTTTTTCTGGTTTCAAAGCCGTTTTCTGCTTGATAGATCCCAAGAATCGAGGCAGCCGAAGTTACCCCCACACGCCAAAATAGGGTTTAGGGTTTAGGGTAATCCTGAACCCACAGCCCTAAACCTTTAGCTTCCTTCTCCGCAAAGGTTCTCAAAAACCTGGGCTTCTGGCAGCTCCCAGCATGCCAGATGTCCTATAAACACATTAGAAGCCCTAAGCCCCAAAGCCAAATCTCGTTGCACCTTGCAAGGCCTTAACCCAAAAATTCCATGTAAGCCTCAAACCCGTTTAGGGCTTTTGGTTTAGGGTTTCGGGTTAAATCTCAACTCCCCATTAAAGTCTAAACATTCATTAGACGCTTAGACACCGTTCAGCCCTTCTGTCGAAGCCAAAAATAAGTGAAATCTTCTGGTCCTAGGTTCCTGGTATATGTTTTGGTATCACCTGAATCAGACCTTGAAATCACGTTGGCTATAAGCCGTAAACCCTGAACCCTAAGCCTTAAACCCTAAACCCTAAACCCTTACATCCTTTCCCTCCACAGCGCTAAGGCTGGGAGTACACCAGGATGCTGAGGTCAAGGCGCTCGGGTTTGGGGCGAAAGGGTTCAGGGCTAAGGGATTTGGGGTTTGAGGGTTTTTGGGGTTTAGGGATTTAGGGTTCAGGGTTTGAGGGTTGAGGGTTTTAGGCTAAAGGGTAAAGGGATTTAGGGTTTAGGGTTTTAGGGTTAGGGGTTATGGGATTTAGGGTTTTAGGGTTGGGGGTTTTAGGGGTTTAGGGTTTTTGGGGGTTCAGAGTTTTAGGGTTTAGGGCGAAGGGATTTAGAGATTAGGGCTCAAGGTTTAGGATGCTTCTCAGACGAGGAGAGACTCATATCGGGGTTCACAGGGATACCTGGGCGTTGTATGGGATTATAGTGGGAGGGTGTAAGGTATTCCCCTCATGGAGAATCAAATGCACAAGAAGACGGCAAGTGTTACGCGCTTGCATAGGGGGCGCATGTAGAGGTGGGCTTTTGCTTCAGGGTCCAGGGCTTGAGTAATATGCGGGGTATATAGGCTTATTATCAGTAGTAATAGGGAATGAAACTGAACGAAAAACGTGTGTGTTCTCGGACATATAGGGCCTTGGGTTCGTGATGAGGAGTCTTCGTAACTCTAACCCCCCAAATCAGGATCCAGTTGTAATCATGTGAGAGTCTAGGGTTCTCTTCGTGATTCTTGGGGTGACCAAGTAGACTTGCTACTTTATCTACATCCCTATGTACCCTAAGGCTCTTGGACCCTCATGGTGGGATCCCAAACCTTAGGCCCCAAAGCCCACACCTTCCGCCCCAAATGGCAGTAGGAGCCTTAGGGTAAACCCTTTTTCTATTGCCTGCTCCGTTTCCTTTCCATTTGGTTTTCCGTCATTGGGAGCACCAAGCTCGCCTCGTGGCCTGACATAAATTTTTCTTTGGTCTCTACAAACCCCGAGTTCCATCATATTCTATTTTCCGTTTGATTCCCAATCATTGGGGTAAACCCATGGTTACCCTAAACCCTACATCTTACAGAGCCGAGACATTGCCTTCGAATTAAAGGCCATCAGGATCTATCCCAAAAATGGTGCTTCATGGTATTTTCCAAGAGTATAGTTTTAGTTGGTTCAACCACCCAAAAAAGATACTCACTTTGCTTTTCTTCATCTTTCGATAGACTGCGCATTCGTATGGGCATTCACCATGCGCTTTGCATGAATATAAAGGCCCTCGACTAAAAAGGTTTGCTCGGCGGACTACAAGGCACATCCTACGACGAACCCCAACCCCAAAACCTTGACCATGATATGGTTCCCTAAACTCTACAGGGTGAAATTAGGGTAATGGAAAATTTGAAAATGAAACGGAAACTATTACTTCATGTGGATTATATAGGGAGAATGGAAATATGGAAGCTACTAGAATATAGTACCATAATATAGTACCCTAAGCCCTCAACCCTAAACCCCTAAACTCGAATTCTAAGAAATAATGGTAACAAGTTACGCCGCTGCTAAGACCCTCCCATCCAGTACCTTCTGCCAGATCTGGTGCTTTCCGCCGGAGAAGGGGGTGTACAACGACCGAATTGCGCCGGCCTTGTCATGACATGGCCTGCTTTAGCAGGAGTTAGGATTTAGGGTTTAGGGTTTAGGGTCTTTTGCAACTAACGTGCTAATCTCTTTCAACCTCATTTGCTGCTTTTCAGGGTGCAGGGTTCAGGGTGTAGGGCTTTCTCAACATGAGAGGGCGCTTAGGGACTAAACCCTAGGGTTTGGGGTCTAGATCCTCACCTGTAAACCCAACCCCATGGCTCTTGGACCTCCGTAATATTATGGGGATGCCAAACCTTAGCCCCCACTTTCCCCAGACGGCCCATTCTGGTCCTAGCTGCCTTACTAGGACAAAAAAGCAGTTTCTATCATATTCTTGCGACAGAAAGCCATTTGCAAAGTCCTATGGTCTTATTTGCCTGGTCTCTGACTCCCTGAACCTTAAACGCTAAACCCTAAGCCCTAAACCCTATACAAAAAAAGCTAAACCCCTTATTTCACCCCTTATTTCAAATGCAAAATCCTAAACTTTATACCCTAAACCCTACTTGCTCTAAGTATACCCCAGCTGCTGAGGTCGCCAGGATCGAGCACAATCCAGAGCCGGTGCGGGCCGCAACACGTGGTTTAGGGTTTAGGGTTCAGGATTCCGGGCTTCGGATGGTTTAAGGCTTAGTGTAGTTTTGGGGTTAGGATTCAGGGTCTAGGGTAGTTTAAGGTATAGGGTTCAGGGTAGTTTAGGGGTTAGGGTTAGGATTTAGGGTTGTGGGTTCAGGGAATCCATTTTGGGGATACTATATTCCCCAATATACAGTAAGATTGTATCCTCCCTTGGGGTATCGTACTTTAAAGGGAAGACGTAAACTTGTTCGGTTTAATCCCCGACAACGCGGCCAACTGTCCGGCTCAGCAACCAACGCTAGTGCCCAGGGCTTACTGTCAAGATTCCAGTATCCCCAAATCAAAAACTATTCCCCTCAGAGTAAGCTTAAATGCCACCCTCTTTGCCAATATGACGGTGCGATCAGGAGTTGGAATTGTTCTCTTAGGGTTCAGGGTTTAGGGATTTGGGTTTCTTTCGGGCTTAGGGTTCAGGGACGGGTTCAGGGATTAGGGCTGGGAGTTAAGCTAAGAAGCCCTAAGCCCTAAACCCCAAACCCTTAAGGCCTAAATCCCTAAACCCTTAACTTGAACCCTAAACCCCTAATCCCCTAAACCCGAAGCCCTAAACCCGAAACTCTTTAGGGTCCTTTGGGAAGTCTATAAAGGTATCTTGTGGGCTTACCAGAGAAAATGTCGTGAGACGATGTTACACAATAGGGGTTATACAGTGGGGTTAGGGTTTAGGGTGGGAGTTATATAGGGGTTGTATGGGGATATAAAATGGACACTACATGTAGTGTTTTTGGGGTTTAGGGTTTAGAGCAAACTTCGCAGCCATATGGGAATGTATCGGGAAGTCATTTTCTATACTCGCCACTTTGGGAGCAGGAATTTGGATCAACTGCTATTTCTGGTCCGCTGTCTTGTAGCTTTGGTCTGCAGAGTTAGGGGCAAAGCATCGTTAGGACAGAGTAGCAATACCCCAGGTAGGGCAGAGACTGCCGCATCAGGCAAGGAACAGCCTGAGCCCTAAACCCTAAACCTTTAGGGTTTGGGGTTTCAGGTTCTAGTTATCCCTTTACACCCTAAACCCTAAACCTGAAACCCTAAACCCTATACCTACTGAAAGCACACCGTGAGCCTTCCCAGGACATCCCTCATGTTGGCATTTGGCGCCAGTAATACAGCCAAGTCCAGCTTGCTGGAATCTCCACAAGGTAGGCTTGCTGCCATTTCCCGGAGCCGAGGAAAAAGAGTCATCGAGCATTCTAGCCCATCGACGGTATTGCCAATGTATGGTTCCCAAAAGAAGGCTTGGGAAGGGGGGGGTCCATTTGGTCATCAAGGTTCCCTATGGGGTGTAGGGCTTAGGCTTAGGGTATATACGGACCCCTACATTATTCCTGAATACGACCGACGTTAATTGCCTACACAAGGAATTCCATCGGATGTTCATGCGCAGTTACTGTAACGTGGGCTATCCTTTTGACAGCTACAGTAGCTTTTCACCTCGCTCATGGCACTTGTAAGCCCACTTTTAACTAACTACCTGCAACCCTTCAAGTACTGAGCGTCGCCCATGACCTTAAATCGAAACTGAAAACCCCTTATGCCCTGTTCCCCTAGACCCCCTACCCTCTAAAACCAATCGGGCCTAAATCCTACACCCTCACCCCTAAACTACCCTAAACCCTAGACTCTAAACTAACCTAAATCCTAAACCCAAATCCCTAAACTACCGTAAACCCTGAATCCTAAATAAACCCTAACCCCTAAACTACCCTAAATCCTATCCAGGTTGCCTTCAACCTCTGTGCAGTGGGTGAAACGCCTGCGCTGTCGCTGGATAAGGAGGAGGCGGAACTCTGAGCAGCTTCCGAAAGGAAGGTTTAGGGTTTAGGATTTAGGGTTTAGCGTTTCGGATTTAGGAGTTAGCATTTAGGGAGGGGGTTCAGGATTGAAGGTTTATCGCAGCTACTTTGGGTGTGGGGACGGTTTCTTGCAGGTTTTCCCCCATCAGGGGTGCCTTTTTTGGGGGGCTCCCATAATAAGGATTATCGTATTTTACGGCATATACTGGGGGTCCCCCTATTTAGGAAAACTACCAAGTCTAGAGTTTAGACTTAAGGAAATGAAGTATTTGAGACGTAGACGCCTAAGCAACTTTAAGTTTTTCTTGTTTTAAGGGTTTGGGGTTTAGGGAACGAGGGGTCTGAGGTTTAGGGTCTGGGAGTTGCGGGTAGGATCCAGCGATTTTTGGGTCTGCCCGCTGCAAGACTTGGTTTTGGGGTTTCGAACTTGAGCAGTATTTCTTAGGTGGACCCCCCCGCCCAGTAATATTGAGTATTTATGGATAATGAGGATTATATTAGGGTCCTCTTGTATTCCTATTATACCACTATTGCAGGGTGGGGGGTCCTCCTAAAGTATTTCGATGATCTTTTCAACCTCATGAACCCTTGATAGTGGGATGCCCAATCGATGACCAACATTATGTTGCATTTCGGTTTTGGAGAACCCAAAACCCTACACCCTAAATCCCAAACTGCCCTAAACCCTAAACCCCATACCCCAAACCCTATCTGCCTTAAACCTCAAACCCTACACTGTGTCGGTGCTGGGGCTTGGAGGGTCATGCAGTGGTGGGAGGAGAGGTTACATGCATCCTCAGACAGCAGGAGCTAGCTTCAAAGGTCCCAGTGATGTGCCCCTCGGGTTGTGCCCCTGTGTTGTGGGATCCACTTTAGCAACAGGAACCCCAGGGACCACATTAGGTTCGCACTTTTAGGAGCGACCTTCTAGTGGTACATGTGGGAGATTGTCAAAATTATGGTCCCTTTTTGGGTCCCCTAAATTAGGCCCCGTATTAGGCCCCGTATTATAATAGGGAACCAAAAAGGGACCATAATTTTGACAGTCCCCCATGTGAGTGGGTCGGGTGGACCAGGGCTTTGCCTTTCTGGAGGATTCGAGTTTCTGAGCATATCTAGATATCCCCGAAAGCCTAAACAAACCTTATAAACCTTAGGTTTCGCGTTTAGGGTTTAGGGTTTAGGGTTTTAAACCACAAACCGTAAACCCTAAACCCTAGTAGGGCGCTCCCAAGTTTAATCTTATGGCTGAGGGTCCTTTCCATGCTTCTGGCTCCATACCCCTCTAAGGGGAACCTCACGTTGGACATTGCCCCTGTAGCATTTAGGGCTTAGGGTTTTCTCATATGACAGAGAAGGGTTTAGGGTTTAGGGTTTGACCCTAAACCTTAAACCCTAAACCCTAAAACCCTAAAACCCTAAGTCCCATGAAACATTGCATCCTCCGGACGCCGGCCTTTAAGAATTTCGAATTCATGCGCTAAACCCAGAAGCCGCTAAACTGCTTGCGACCCAAAGCCATAAAGCCTGCAAGCCCAAACCCTAGACCTACACTCCCCCAAACTAACATGGAAACCCATATAGCCCCATTTTAGGGGGACTGTAGTCTTTATAGGGTCCCTTTTGGGTTTCCATGTTAGTTTCCAGGAGTGTACATCTATAGAAGCTCTGAACCCCAAATCCGGCACCCCCAAACTCATGACCCTCCATCTCGTCTAATTACCTAAACCTGGATGAATAAAGTATGTAGCATAACGGCCTTATAGATTGTTTGGGACAGGGGAGGGCCATTGACTTTATCTACGGGTAGAAATCGCTTTTCAAAAGCTATAGCCAAATTTCTTATATGTAGTTGGAGTTATTGTCACTATATATCCACAACCAAAACTCACAATCCATAATTCCAGAGCACGCAATTGAAAGGTCGACTTCGGCCGCTTGATGATGAACATTCGCGCCGACGACCATCGGGCCCGCTGCGAGAAGGGGCCGTGACGTATGGTTATATAGGGTTGTAAATGCGGGTAATGGAAAACATGATGGAGACGACTATTTAGGGTTTACTGGGTCTAGGGCGTGGGTGGTCGAGTTTGGGGTGTTAGGAGAGTTGACCCTAAACCCTATAATCTAGGGTTTGAGTCTGGTCCTTTGTTGCAGGGTTCGCCTAAGGGCGCGCTTAAAGTTTGCTGTGGATAAGCATAGCGTGGCGAGACATTCTATAGTATATTATGGTATACTAGTATATTATGGTATAATATGGTATTTTCTAGTACGTTTTGACAGTTTTGCTCGCAATGAATACCAGTAGTGCCGCGAAACTCTAAACCAGTATCACGAAGGCATAAAATTTGACGCCCGGATACATTCGATGCAAGACATCCTGCACGACCCGCGGTGCCCCTAATCTGCGGCAGGGTTTAGGGTTTAGGGTTTAGGGTGGGTTTAGGGTTTAGGGGCCCCCAGTGTGTGAAAAAGTTCGTTCGTCAGCAGTTAAGTAGTACGACACGGTCTCTCATTTAATTTCCTGCAATGCTTAAAAGAATTTTTGCAAACTCCCATTCTCCCCGTGGTCGCCTGTATAGTGCTTGCCAGAGACAAGTTATAGTCCCCCTTAAGTAGATAGAAGATGGGATATATGGGGATCTTAGTATAATATACCCAAAGCCATATTCTATCTACTTAAGGGGGACTATAGATTGCCTCTGTTAGATGGGGTCGGTGAGAAAGACTGTTATGCTATGGCAGACCGGAGATAGGTGCATCTGCCAAAATGGCCCGAACATCGGATTCACCACCCTAAAATCCCTAACCCTAGTCCTCCAAGATTTCCCTTGGCCTTGGGTGAGCCTTGAACGAAGCTTCGTGTAGTAGGCAGATGCAGTACTGGTCTCCGGAAAGGTTGATCTGCGGCTGACACACCCAACCTGTAAGCCAGCCTACTGCTTGGGACTTTCATCATTTCAATGGGGCTTTGGGGCATAGCATGCTATAGACTTAGAACATCATGAGGGCATACTGCTGGTTACATTCCAGGCTTCTACTTGCTACCCCAGGCTCGAAGCCCTCTTCTTCCCTACTGCAAAACCCAAGTTCCTTGCTCAGGCTTACGGGTTCTTAGTCGGGAATAATGGAACATAATGCTTGCATAATATCAGTCCCTGTATACTAGACCCTAAACCCGAAATATTCCCCTATTACCTACTAAGCCCCAGCGAGCAGGTCAAGATCAAGAACGAGAGCTCAGTGTCATCAGCTCAGCCAGATGGAATGTATAGGGTGGGGGTAGGTTTTAGGGGTTTTCAGTTTATCGTTTGGAGGTTTCGAGGTTTAGGGTTTAGCGCTTCGGGTTTAGGGTTCACTGATTGTCACCCACACAGTTTCTCATCAACAAGAGGTCGGGGTCGTTGGGATTATAGGACGTCGCTTTAACGGGGTTATTGGGATTGTATGAGGTCCCTTCAAAAAGGGGTTAGGGGGCTATATGAGGTCTTTGTGGGGGTATGTGAGAACCTTTGAAAAGGGATTCATGAGTTATATGACGTGCTATTAACGCGGTTATTGGGGTGAAATACACTCCCCAAACTAACATGGAAGCCCATATAGCCCCCTTTTAAAGGGACTGTAGTCTTTATAGGGCCTTTTTTGAGTTTCCATGTGAGTTTCCGGGAGTGTAGGGTTGAGGTTCGTTTATGGTTGGAGCTCTGAACGTTGAAGCAGTGGTTCACATTCAGGAAATCCCCCAAGGGCCCCCCGCAGGACGGACCCTAGGAATCTAACCTGCGTATGGAAATTTCAAAAAGATGGAGGCTGCTTGGAGCTCCCAATACAGATAGACCCCAATCAACCACAATCTGTACTGCAGCCTCCAAAACAAAGCTTGAAGTCTTGGAAACCGCAATTTGTTCTCAACCCCTCCCCTCCCCCCCCCCCCGCCCGGCGCGTATTTCCCCTCGTGGCGACCACCATGCCACCATGTAATCAATCGCCATAATTCTTGGGACTTCAAGTGACCCCTACGTTCTAAATCCTAGTCCCTAAACCCTACATCCTACACCCTAAACTCTACCCATTGCTATGAAGTTCTCGTAAATCGCAACAGAGCTACTGTCACTATGCCGGTCACCAAGTGACCATTACGGGTGGACGTAGGATCCCTTTGGTACTCGAGTATAGTCACCAACGTGTTCCCTAAGAGGAACCCATGTCCATAGATCATATGGGAGGTCCTTGAACCCCAGTCCCAGGGTTTAGGGTTTAGGGCTTAGCCCTAGACCCTAATCCCTAAACATTAAACCCTAGCTCAAACGTAGAGCACATAGTAAGGAAGCACCATTGTTTACTATATACCCATGTTATAGTAACTTAAAGCCTCAACCTTATATACCCAAATCCTTACCGACCTTGCACGTTGCCTGAAGGCCAGTGCGGTGGCAGCTGCTTTGCAAGGAGTCAAAGGCCGTTTGGGATTTAACTACCATTGATTCTGGGATCCTGTACCACACACGGCACTCCCGCCTACTCCCCTTCCCAAAATGAAACACGAAGAAGGGGCTGTATTTGAGGCTCATTCAGGCCTTAGTTTGTGGAGAGGGGGCAAGGGGTTATACTATAGGATCCCATGACTTGATTTCCTAGTATTTGCCACCTGCAGTGCTGTAGTCCTAGTGGTCGTGGTAGTTGTAGTAGAAGTAGTAGCCTTCATAGTTGTAAAGGTAGCAGAAGCAGAAGTAGAAGCAGAACAAAAAGGACCTGGACCCGTAAAGTATGTAGAATGATGGTCACTTGGCTTTGTAAATGGACTCTGGTCATCAGTTTACCTACTTTTCGAGTCCAGGTAGCATTGATCTTCTTGTCTGTACATGTTATTAATGTTGTTCTCAGTAGTAGGACCAGTAGCCGCATCAGATTCATGCAAAAGGTATTTCAGCTGAGCGCCGAAGCCGCTGCTTCTTGCTTTCTGACATTTCCCGCTTCGGCCCCATGCACTAGGTCGAAGCCCGCACTCAGTAGGTGCGGCACAATTGGAATATGGAGGGATTTACTGTGGATGGAAATCTTGCATCACCTTATATACCCTAACTACCGTAATTTAAGCCCGAAACCCTAAACCTAGGCCTTTTAACCTTAATCCCTGCACCCTAACCCAAGCCCTGAACTCTGGTTTCCTCGACCCACCGTAGTAGTAATACTTGTCATGATTGCAATTGTCATGTTGGCGCCACAGGAGGCTAGTAGCCTGCTCCTAGCTGGGTAGTCATGTGAGCTATAGTCTAAACTCATTAAAGGCGGGTTATATAGCGGATTACATAGGGGAGTAGTCTGGGGCTTATTAAGCGGGATACCAGGAGTTTAGACTATAGCTCATGTAATTCAAAGGGTGTGTCTGCACCAAGGATGAGTGCGGCAAAGTTGCAGATGGAAGAACAAAGCAAGATGATTGAGAAGGACAAATGTCAGCTGATCTTGAAACCCAGCCGGTGGCGCAAGCATGTACAGCATTCTCCAGAGCTCTTCGGCATCCGTTTCCTGAAGGAGCGCTTGTGAGTGGACTTGAGTCTTAAAGCTCGCCCTTTCCGGCGGCTGACCTGGTTGCCCGTGTCAGCGCTGGTCTGCAAAAAGTCCATTCCCCTGCCTTGGGTGTGACAGTTTTCTTGCACCCTCAACTTTCTGTGGTCACCATCAATAATGGGTGGGCGCCTAACGAAACCCATGTAGCAACCAGCCTGAGGTTCCCCAACCAGGATCCCAGAATCAAAGCCTGCAAGTAAGTCTGCGCCCGGGGTTTAGGGTAGTTTAGGGCTTAAACCCTAAACCCTAAACCACGCAAACCTCCTCTAGACACCCCCCTGACAGGTTTGGGCGCCGTTGAGGCCTCCAAATCCTGAAGCCTCAAGACCCCATGAACTTACAATTACTTAGGGTTTCAATTTCGTTAATCTTGAAACTTTCAAAGCTTCACTTACCCTAAACCCTAAACCCATCAACCCTAGAATTTGTTGAGGCCCATCCATGGTGAATTGCGCCAGGTCCTTTCTGAAGAGAAAGTTGAAAAGGCCGAGGGTGAAGAGACTGAGGAGGCACCTTGTGCAGGGTGCAGGGTTTACTTTTACGATTTAGGGTTTAGGGTTTAGGGTTTAGGGTTTTGGTGTTGGGATTTAAGGTCTAGAGTTTAGGATTTTTTTAGGGTTAAGGGTTGAGGGTCGAATGTAGGAGCCTAAATGCTTGGAATAAAGTTGTGAGCCTTTTGAGGAACACATTGGCAAGCCTACAGGCGTCTACAGTAAGAGTGCTGTGTTTTGGGGTTCAGTGTTTTGTGTTTTTGGTGTTTAATGGTCTAGCCTTAGGGTATAGTGGATTGTGGTTATTTGTGGTCTGGGGCTGGGTTTGTGGACTCTGGCGTACTTTATGCTAAAATAACAACAAGTCTTGGTTTTAACTAGACAGGCTTCTACGTTATATGGCGCCGATAAACGCTAGATAAACCCAGTTCACGTTCCATTTTTCATGTTCTTTTCAGCCTTAACCCTAAACCCAAAACCCTAACCCCTACACTCAACTTGCTTGGAGGTTCATGGGACCTAGTAAGTACCTATAACTGGGCTTATAACCCTACTTGTAATCCCCCTAAACGGCTTTATAGCAGTTACCCTGGTTATAAGTAGGATTAGAAGCCGAGTTATAAGTAGTCACTAAATCCCATGAACCTCCAAGTGGGGTTGTAGAATGACTCCATGCCAGAGGCTTAAGTCCTGGCGCTTCGCGAAGTGCAAAAGTCGGATAGTTGGAAAGAGGATCTAGAGAATAAGGGACAAGAAAATGGAATCTACAATAGTATGTTGGGGTTATATGGGGATGATGGAAACTAAACTGGAGACAGTGATACTGGCAATTCAGGTGTCCTTTCATACAAGCCCATTTGAATTTCCATTAATGAAGGTTTGAGCTCTGAGATAGCTCTGAAGTCACATGCCTAAGAGCACAGGGGTTTCCTCACACGCAAGAGCAAAACGAGAAGGCCCAAGCATAATCAGCAAAACATCAGCACAGTTAAATCGCTGCCCTGAACAAATTCTTCTAAATAATCACAAAAATTGCAGGCTTCTTAACCCTGTCACTTGTTACCCTAAAGACAGAAGCAATACAATATACATGCCTAGATAGTTGCAAACTTGTTGGTAGCTGTGCGCTGCGCGGGAGGAGCCGTATCCCGAAAATCAAATCCTGCAATCATAGTTTGTAACCCTAAAAACCTAGACCCTACATAGTAGTTTCCAGCTTAGTTTCCATTATCCCAATATAACCCTCATATTACCCCCATGGGTACCCATATCCCTATTATCTTTGTGACTGATCCCCCCTTGCCAACTTTGAACCCCCACATTCAAGATCCTGTAAACCCTGCATGTTAACTGCAGTTGTCCTAAACCCAAAACCCCAAGCCCTAGATAGAGTGCAACTGGTTTTCAGCTGTAGCTCCTTGGGTTGCGGGTAGGCCCAAAACTCTACTGCAAAAAAAAAGGGTTTTGGGTTTTGGGTCTAGGGTTTAGGACGCTGAAATCCCAAAGCGCGAAAGCCACAACTCCTTTCAACAGGTAGGCCCTAGACTCTACTACCCCAAATTCTCCATAATTAGCTCTGAATTCTCAAAGCGCAAAGCCGTAGAGTCACAAATCCTTTCCACCCTACATACATCCTACCTAAACCCCATGGCCTGTGTAGGCTCCGGGACCACGCCTGCCTGAGGATCGGGTCCCAGTTTAAAGCTCAGGGTTGAGGGATTAGGGCCTAAAATGCTAAAGGCCCATATTAGGGGCCCATACTTTTAACCATGGATTAATGTTGGTATGTTGGGGGCTTGGGCGTCTGGGGCCCTCAGGGTTTGGGAATCTGGCTTTGGATTGGGTTGTAAGTGTACTGGGTCAAGATAATCTATAGGGTTCCCCTACCGCTATAACCCCCTAGGCGCTCAAATTTTCCAAGCCCTACACCCTCAACCCTCCATAGTTAGCCCTAACAGCAGGTGGCTCAGGAAACCCGGGGGAGTAGCTTCACAGCCTTGCAGGGAAATGGATTTCTCGGGTTTAGGTTGGGTACTGCCCCCCTCAGTAACAGCTGGATAATAGTTTATAATGTGGTTATATATATAGCCCTTAATAGGACCCCTAATAAAGACTGTTACTGGGTGGGGGCAGTGCCCAAAGTTTAGGCAAGACCCTGAATGCCAGACCCTAGCCTCAGACCTAGATTTGGAGGTTATACCTATTTGAGGGGTAGTCTAAACTCATCTGAGGGTGTTATACAGGGGAGTATATAGGGGACTGCCATATTATGGGGATGTTGATGGGGGATGCTAGGAGTCTAGACTATAGCTCAACTCAACGGCAGTCTCCAAACCCTGACAGTGGCACGCCAGCATTAAGGCCCCCCCTCGGAGCGGGGCCTCGTCATCGACATCGTCAGCCACGCGGTCCGAACGAACCCTGCTCGCTGATGAGCAGTACGATGGAGGTCTCGGGAAGAGGGCAGCTGGACTCCAGCAGGGCTGAGGACCATGGCTACCCCTCCGTGGAGGGGCCTGCGGCAGCAAAGCCCCGGTGGCAGAGCAGGCGCCGACAGTGATGCCGGCCATGATGCCGCCAAACGTCACGGCACTAACGCTGGACCAGCTGCAGGCTCTTATGGGCCGGATGATGGACAAGAGAATGCAAACCAGAACCCTAAAGCCTAAGCCCTGAACTAAACCCTACACCTTGAATGCTAAGGCCTTGCAGGGCTGAAGTCCCGGCTTTACTCTGTTCTTTGGTTTGCGGTTTGCAAGGGAGGGAATCAGTGCAGGATGTCTAGGGTTTAGGGTGTAGGGGGCTCGCAGCGCAGCCCTGCGGCTAACATTTGGCTCCACCTGCTTATATAATAGTAACACTAATAATAGTGGTATCAACATAATAACAATAAGAACAACAGTAATATTAACAAGAATAATCACAATACTAACAATGCTAAGATGATAGTAATGGTAGTTAATTATAATGATAATGGGGCATGTCGCCCACGGAGTGCCGCCATGCCAACCTTGGACTACTTCACTCAGAGTGAGGTTGCGGCAATGCACATTTGAGCTGAACTGAAAAAACTCCTGGAAGGGGGGGCGAGGTGTAGGATTTTGGGGTAAGGGTTTAGGTTTCAGGGTCTAAACTCCTTAAAGGGGTGTTATATCGGGGATTATATAGGGGACTTTCTTAAATTCTAAACCCTAATCCGTAAGCCCTGGAACCTAAACCCTGAACCCTGACCCCTAGACTGGCAAGAGCGCCGCTGACCATATACATGGCTCGAACCTTTTTGCTTGAAATTCAAAAACGCGCCATCTGAGAATGCTGGCTGCATGAACAGCAGAATTTGGGAGAAAGGATGCTAGGGGGGTTTGGGGGGTAGGAACCTAAACCTAATTGAGAATGGTCAAGGTGGTTGGGGTGGGACCTCTGGCTACGCGAGCGCGCGAAGAGTGGGTGCGATCCTAACTCTAGTATAAAAACGCACCCACCGCGCGCTCACACTCATACACACCTTAAACCCTAAACCCCAAACCCTAAACCCTAAACCCTAAACCCTGAACTCCTACCATGCCCGCGAGGAGCTAGGAGTTGACCCAACCGAAGGTCTGCTTTCAGGCAACGAGGCCCCGCCACCAGGGCCATATTTTGCCAGGGTTTAGGGCTTTGGTTTGGGGTTTTGGGATTTTGAGTTTAGGATTTTTGGTCTTGCGTTTTGCGTTGAGGGTTTTTGGTTTTGAGTTTAGGGTTTTTGGGTGTTGAGTTTAGGGTTGCTTCTAGGGGTTTGGGGTTTGGGAAATTGTAGGGGGATCTTCGAAAATGGCCAAGGGATATATAAAGAGTACGTAGACATTGTAAGTTAGGGGTCTTCTTATGGGCTATATGTGGAACATGTTGAGTGCGGTACAGATATATGGATTAGTAGGGGTTGCATGGGGGCATTGCAGGGCTTGATGAATTTTTACTTTGTTGAATGCCAGGTCCAGGGTGTGGGATGTGGGGCTTCGGATATAGGTTCAATATGGAGCGGAGGTTTCGGTTCCAATGCTTGGGGGCTGCGGGGAATGCGCTCATCGGGCCTGGCTGGCTTTCGGGTGTCCGTGGGCCATAGGCCGTAGGCTTTGGCAGTTCCGCACCCCCTTTCAGAAGCCCAATCCAGTACGGTTCCTAGTACCGCACCCCTGTGATTTTGTGACGTCCACCGAAGTATCCGTGCCTTCCTCAAGAAGCCTTCCACTCCAGGATCGATCCTAAACCAAAATCATGAGCCCCAAACCTTGACTAAGAACCCTAGGCCGAAAATTGTCAATCCCAACGGCTCAAACATGCATAGATCCCTCCCCAAGTACCTTCTCCAGAGACTCTAGCCCCCAAAACTGGGGTAGGCTTGAAAATATTTTTGACTTTTACTAACCTTGATCCCTATATAACCCTCATAAAAGCATGACGTTTAATTTCCATAGGGCCTACCCTGCAAAAGTCCCCGAATAGGGCCGACATGGTCTGTGTTTTGTAGAGGGATCCTGGTAAGCCCTGTGCTTCGACGTAAAACCTAAGCCCGTCAACCCACACGTTTTAGGGTGTGGAGTTTGGGGTTGAGGCCTTTAGGGTTTAGGGGTTTAGGGTCTAGGGTTTCGGGCCTCAGCCCTAAACTCCACAGCGCTCAGCACAAACCCTTTACCTTAAACATTTATGGACGATTCCAGCCCCACTAAGGTATCATCCTTACTGATGCTGAGTCCCCCTCAAGCATTTCTGGAAATCCTAAACCCCGCATATCCTCACTGGATAACCCGTTTAGCGGCCGCCAAAAATCTATTTCCTCCTTGCGGAACCACCTGACAAAGGAACCCTTGACTTTGACTAACTTCCGGTATAGGAGCGGGACATCCGTTTCAGCTTTCGGTCAGCACGCGCCGCGCAGTTCAGCGCATCGTGGCTCCGGCAAGCTTTTTACAAGGGTCCCTGCAAGTGCCGGTAATCGGGGCTATCCAGGGATCATAAAGAGATTATGGAGGGTCCTTCTTTGGGATTCTGCATGGATGATTGCAGCACAGGTGGTACAGCTTTGATTACCACTCACATTTATACCTAGAACATCCAAGTGCCCATCATCAGGGCTATAGGGTTCTCATAGTGGGTTCCAGTACAGGTGGGGAAGGTATATGGTTTTTGGGTACCTGGCCACCTGAGGTTTGGGGGTTTGTCAAAATAGTGGGTAAAATCTCAGTGCTCTCCATTGTGAGGAAGCGAATATATTGGGGACGAGAATATGGCAAGGACCGCCATGTGGAGATCCTAATCTCTAAACCTAATCCCCTGTGGGTTTAAGGTTGTGGAGGCTGGGCTTTGGCTTAATGCTTAGGACAGGGGGCGAAGGGTTTCGCAGGCGTTTATAATAGGGCTTTAGGGTTCAGAGCTTAGTTCTGAAGTTCAAGGTCTGATGATTGTCTGAGCCTAAGATGCGCGGATCAAGGTGCAGGAATTTGGGTTTGGTCAATGTATTTGCTCATCCCCCCTTACAGCAACTGTCCTTAGGATTATAGCTCCTGTCACCTGTTGTCGCAACTTTTTATCTCAGGGGGAATGACCCTAAACCCTGAACGCTAAACCGCTAAACCCTAACCCGTAGCCCCAAATAAGGGAATATCGGTGCTTAGAGCTCAGGGCTTGTTGCGGTTTAGGCTTTTGGGCTTAGGCTTCTGGGTGCCGTCAAGCAAGCAAACCAGAAGAGATGGCCCTCAACCCATCCGACTCCAAGAGCTGTGAGGCACGCTATCAGTGTAGAAACCCTACAGAAAACACTGTTAAGGTTTAGGGTTTACTTCTAAGAGTACTGTTTAGCGGCGCGGCGAGGTTCAAGAAAGAGATGCTGGCCAATCCTTACACTCCTCCTACTTGTCTTATAAGCCAGGTATAACTTGGGCACTGCTCCCACTCTGTAACAGATGGATAGCATGTATGTTGCAGTTCTATATAGCCCCTCAATATGACTTTCAACTTAGCTTGGACCTTAGACCCTTATTTTTTTGAGATTCCCTTATATTCCTGCTGTAGGTACCTATAAGGGTTAACCCGTAGTAGGGGTCCTAAGTGCCACGTGGTGTTATAGACTGTTAATGGGCGGGGTCAGGACCCCAGGTATAACTGCAGTTACATCCCACTTGTGACCAGATCTGGGTCCCTAGGGGGCTTATAATGGCTTGATAATGAAAAACAGGGTTTAGGGTTTAGGGTTTGGGGATAGGTAGTTGATAAGTACTCTCAACCTCCAAGTAGTAAGCAGGCCAGGCGAGAAGGCTCCTCATTTGCACGTCGATTCTTCGCTTGCACAAAGCGCAATCCATCCAACAGCTTCCGACCTTCCCAAGAACACCTGAAATCCTAAAGCCTTTCAACCTGCAACCCTTACTTTCAAATATCTCTCGCCCTAAAACCCCCTGTAGAAGCCTTCTGACTTACCAACATATTCCCTCATGACCCGTAGATATCCCCTTGAAGGAGTTTAGACCCTAAACCCTAATCCCTAAACCCTGAATAATCCCCTATATAAAATATCCCCCTTTAAGGAGCTGCCCACTAGACGTGCTTGCTACCAGGCTGCTGCTGGAGAGTCGGGATGCCGAGGGCCTCAACAGCTGGCAGCAGGCCGGGGGAATCCCATTAGGATACTATTTAGGGTTTGGAGTTTATTTAGGGTT
>CAJNIZ010012002.1:15176-48018 GCA_905231905.1 Symbiodinium pilosum | reverse complement strand
ACCCCTTTAATGGTACCCATATTCACTCGCCCACTCCCCCTTGAGCGCCAGTAGGGGCCGGAGGTTTAGGGTTCGGCCGTTAATAGTGGAGTGGGTCCAGGGTTTGGGGTTTAGATTTCAGGTTTTGGGGCCACAGAGGCCACAGAGGCTGTCACGCTTGGGAAACGCGTTGGAAAGCTGTACTGTTTTCGAGTTAGGGACACAGAAGTCTTTGAACAGTTGTGTTCCTTTCATCAATTTTTTTGAGCATTGAAGGAAGAAGCATTTATCAAAGAAAGGGGTGTTACGCAGTGAGGTTTATGGGGTAAGGCGGCTGGTCTGGGATAGGTTGAGGTCTATAGGCCCCCCTAAGTCCTAAGTAGATAACATATGGCTTGGGGTATAGTATAATAGGATCTCCATATACCCCATATACTATCTACTTAAGGGGGACAACCCTAAACCCTACATCCTAAACCCTAAACCCTATATTCTATCTACTTAAGGGGGACTATACTCGAAACCCTACATCCTAAACCACAAACCCTAAACCCTACATTCTATCTACTTAAGAAGGACTATAGGCTCAGGCCCTCGCAGTAAAAAGGAACGGCTTCCACAACGGCGGTTGGGTAGGTCATGGAGCACCGCACGGCTCTGGCAACTTAAGGGCTCATGGGTTTAGGGTTTAGGGGTTTAGGGTTTTATGGTTTAGGGTTTAGGTTTTAGGGTTTAGGGTTTAGGATTTATGGCTTTAACGCTTAGGGTTTAGGGTTTGATGAGTCATGTTAGGTATAAAGGGACTTCAATGGGAACCCCACAAACAGGGAACCCCAAGAACCCACTAGGTACGACTAGACCAGGAATATAGGGACTCTGCTAGGTATATTCCCATTATACCCCTACGATATTCTTGAGGTTCCCTATTTTGGGGTTCCCATTAGTAGATGTTGCTTGGAGGAATGTTAGGGTGAAGTAGAAGGTTCAGAGTGCCAGTGTTCAAGCCCTGCCCTTCATGTTCAGTATTGTTGTCTACCCTCCTTCGGCTTTCAGGGAGCCTTCTTTTGGTTTAGGAGCAGAGGACTTAGGGTTAGGGCTTAGGAGCAGAGGAGTCATTGTGGGCTTGAAGTTTGGGGTTACATAGTGGGCGCTCCCTAGACTCTGCAAGGTACCTGTGGCGATGCTGGTGCATGTTACCAACCTTACTGGTTCTCACTAGAGAATACAGGAACAATATATATATATGTATATATACATAGATAGATAGTTTAGGGTGTAGGGTTTGGGGTAGGGGAATGCAGGAATATACCATACAGGGATTATATTCCCTTACTCCCTATTAAGAGCCAGTAAGCAACACCTGTTTTCTCACCTCTAGGATGCCCGAACCCACTCAGTTCTGAATCCCTGCTAAGGAACTGAAACTAAGCAACTTTCTCAAGTAAACTCCATGATGTAGTATGTATGTATACATATATATATATAGATATGTGTATATATATATATATGCACCTCCCAGTTCTGGTAACGGTTGTAAGTTCTTTAGCAACCCGCAACCCTAAGCCTGCGGCCACCAAACAACATCAAATAATTTTCCAGCAACTCCCAGCGTCTAGGCCCGAAACCCTTCTGGGCCTACCCGCGGAAACCCTCCATAGTCATGCAACTGCGGTGTACCAGGTTTGCATGCAGTACAAGACTACAACAAGCCTGGACCCTTCAATCTGGTTGTCTCTTGGGTTTTGTTTTTTTGGTTTGCAGCTAGCATGTTTATGTGGATCCCCAAGCAGGCACTAGTTTGGATTGTCAAGGTAAACCCTCAATCCCAAAACATCACACGCTGGATGCCCTTACACATGCCTATATAATTACTATAGGCCTCCATCTAACCCTAAACCCGACATCCAAATACCTAACGAACCCTAAGGCCTCATACAGGCTATAATCTAAACTCCTAGTATCCCCTCTAATACCCCCTGTAGTAGTCCCCTATAGAATCCCGTATTTAACCCCTTTTAAGAAGCTTAGACTATGGCAACCCTAAACCCTAAAACCCTAAAACCCTAAACCCTGAACCCTAGACTGGCTTATATGGCCCCTATAAGATGAGCCCCCAAACCTTTCACAGCTGGCCTTTGCCGAGGTTCAGTGCTGCCAGCAGTGGCAGCTTCGCGTAAAGAAGCCGGGCAGGCTGTGGTTTACTGTAGGGTTTGGCGTTTGTGGTTTAGGATCTAGGGTTTAGGGTCTAGGGTTTGGGGGGTTTACGGTCTAGGGTTTAGGGTATTGGGTTTAGGGTTTAGAGTTGTTTCTGCGTGGAAGTTCAGGGTAGTTTTAATAATCCGGTCGGAATGGTTCTATATAGGATATATAGAGCTTATACAGGATATACATATATATCTATACACATTCATATACATAGGGGTAAGCTACAGTCTGTTTTCAGGGCTTGCCTGGGAGTCTAAACAGCCACCAACAAGGGCGTTGAGGGCGTGCCTTGGAGTCCAAACAGCCATCAACAGGGCTTCAGGACGTAGGGGTTTACGTGGGCCCCTACAGTATGTAGAGTCGCTTGGCATTCTGTTACGTCATTGTATGCGCTTTGGTCCATTTCTTGTTTGCCCGGACCTGCCAAATACCTGGGAGCAAAGCTTTCTTCAAGGGCTGAACCGGGTATGCCACAGGGATGGCCAAGTCTCATGGTTGAGGTATGAAGGTTTAGGGTTGGGTAAAGAGTGATCCTCCCCTTAACCCTAACTCCTAAACCCCAAACCCTTAGCCCTAAACCTTACCCGCGGAGTTGTGAAGCATGCGCAAGCTCCAGAAAAGTCGTACAATCCACATAGCTAATCCTGAGATTCTGCAAAGAGTCCTTCCACAAGGTGGCTCAAACCTGTTAAACCTCTGCCGTGGATGCCGCGTTACATAGCTCAGACCCTAGAAGCTGGTTTAGGGTTTAGGGTTTAGGGTCGTAGATTGGGGATCCGGAATCCGGAGTGTAAGATCTTGTCCATCCACACTAGTACTACCCAACCCTCCCTTGTTCGCCTCCAGATTTCCCTAGGTGCATGGTTCCTTGAACCACCCCGCCTTAACGGGCTTGTCTCCCTGAGCGTTCATCCCTGAATCCTAAAACCTAGAACCTACCCTTCTGGAAGCCTCCCCAAACATGTGTGCTTCTCAAAAATATTCCCCATGCACACCCTAGTAAGGACCCAAGAACCCCTATAGAATCCTTACGTAGCCCAAGATTCCCTGACCCCATACCCTAAACCCTAAGCCCTTCCCTAGGGTACCCTACTGTGAGCAGCTCCCCAACCCACTCAACGACTTCTTTGTACACTTCGTCCCTGTTCCTGCAGGTGCGGGTGGGCAAGGGCAGCTTGGATTGCAACAACCGAGTACTTAGGGTTTAGGGGTATAGGGCCTCCGCTGTTTTTCTGCTGCTCCCTGCTTGGGCCCCCCCGCGCCCTCTGTCTCTCCTGCTTTCATGGTCTTTCCCCTTAGCTTGCCAACGTAGCCTGCGCGGGCGTCAGTAGCCTTGATCTGGCCCAAGTCAGCCTTCCCGCATCGAGAACCCCACTCTGGGGCTTATGAGCTGCCGGCGCCTCCACTGTTGCTCTGTTGCTGCTTGCTGCTGCCGTCGCTGCCACCGCTGCCCTCCGCTGCTGCTGCTGCTGCTGCTGCTGCTGCTGCTGGAGCTGGTGCCACCCTGCGCGGGCCTCACTAGCCCTGTTCTGGCCCAGGGTAGCATTCTCGCGTCGAGAACCCCAGTCTAGTGCAGATGAGGCCCCAGCAGCAGCTGTGTCTCTAGTTGCCGTCGCCTCTGCTGTTGTTCTGCTGCTGGTGCTGCCGTCGCTGCGGCTGCCGCCCTCCGCCGCTGCTGCTGCTGCTGTCGCTGCTTCGGCCTCCTTTGCCGGCTCTGCTGTAACTGCCGCGCCGCCCTCGCCTCGGGTGTGCCGCGCCGCCGTTTTCCGCCGTCGCTGCTGCTGCGTGTCCTCTGCTTTGCCCCCCCCCCGCACGCTCTGTTGCTCCAGCTTTCAAGGTTTTTTCTCCTGTGAGGGCCTCAATGGCCCAGGTCAGCCTTCTCGCGTCGAGAACCCCAGCCTGGGGCTGTTGAGGCCCCAGCTCTCTGCCGCCCTCCGCTGCTGCTGCTGGTGCTGCTGCTGCTGCTGCTGCTGCTGCTGCTGCAGTCGCTGCTTCGGCCTCCTCTGCCGGCTCTGGTGAGGAGCATGGGCCCGTCACTCCACTGTTGGCAGTCTTCGCCCCTCACACTGGCCGTCAGGGACCTCATCACTGCGGCTCCTCCCAACCTGTACCTGCTGGCCATCCTCCGCTCCGCCGATGGCAAAGGTGAGAGCAGTGGTGCTGCAGTACCCCCGATCACCCGGTAACCTCGTAGACTCCACCACCCGAGCTGGCCGTGTCCTTCGAGGTGAGGCACCCCACAGCACATGTTCTGTTTGCCGTAGCATTCCGAGTTTCGCGCCGCGCCCTCCTCTCTGGCCCCGCCATGCCCCTTTTCCTCGCATCACCTCCTGTCTGTCGGACTGCCTCACCATGCTCCTGCACTTGCTTCATGCAACTGCAGTATTCACTTCCGCGGGCAGTGCGTGCCCACGCAGCGTACGATTGCCCAAACGCCGGTGCCACTCTGTGCCCGGACTGCTGGGCTACTTGGGCGAGGTGCCTGGCAGCCTGCCCCAGGCACCGTAGTGCCCCAGTCCTCGAGCCGGACCTTTTCGTGCACCTCCGAGCTGCCAGTGCTTTAGTGCAACCTGATGCTGGTTCGGTCGGCCGCATCCCTGCCGCCCAATCTTCGCCTCAAGCATGTCCGCCGCTGGACTCTCGCCTTCATCCGCCGTTGGAACGGTGGAAACCCTCTGCTGGCCCAGCCCCCATTTCTCGGGCTGAGAACCCCGTTCTGGGCCTTCAGCTCCAGGCCCCCAAAATCTGTCCCAAAGCCTCCTCTGGGCCCCCCTGCCGGACTTTATGCCCTTCAGGCTCCGCGCTCCCTAATAACCTAGTAAAAACCCCCTCTGGAACCCTCTGCGGAGGGTGCCGATGACGTTTGCGGAGGCCCCCCGAGATGTGGTGGGGGAAGAGTGTGGGAGGCCGCAGCCGTATGCTGCAGGTCGACTCCTTCCTTCCTTCCTTCCTTCCTTCCTTAGGGGTATAGGGCTTTAGGGCTTGGGGTTTAGGGCTATAGGGGTATAGGGCTTTAGGGTTTCGGGTTTCGGGCTTCGGGTTTAGGAGTATAGGATTAAGTGGCTTAAGGCAAGGAGTTCAGGAGCTTAATGTCATCACCGCACCCAAGAGTGGGGGTCTATAGAGGGTAATGGACAAGGAAATGAAAACCGTTATGATGAAGAAATCTCTCTCGCTCAGGGGGCTGGGGCTTCAGGCCAGTGGAAAAGATGAGGTTGGAAGACGCCAGTCATCTGTCTTCGTTCCGCTACTTGCACGTTTTGGGTGCAGGATCCAGGCTCAAGTAGCCAGTGTAAATGTTGGCCAGACTTGCCCCATTGAGGGTTTAGGGTTTCCGACTTAGGGTTCTGTAGAACCACCTGGGCAGGTTTTTGAGCATACATAACGATATCCTCTGATTGAAATTTGGTGGAGCCGGCCGTTAAGCCAAAGAAGAACGAAACCTGAAAAGGATTACCGTGCTTTGAAACGGCCCTACGTGGGATCCACGTTCTTTAGGGGGAGGGTCTGTCCTGCGAACTGACATGGTTAGCGGCATGTGGACGCAGCAGCTGCCACAATATGTCCATTTTCAGACAACTGGTCCCGATAAGAAGAAGTAGCAGGTCTCGTTATCAAGTCAAAGACATGCTACCCATAGCTTTCTGGTTCCTGCTTAGACGCCCAGTTACCTAACAAGCTGATTGCTACCCTCCAGCCCCTGCGTGCGTTCATATTCTCCGCAGCCCAGGAATCTGCAGTTCTTTCTGCTGGGCTCAACTGGAATGTGCCCGACCTTCCCATGCGCACTGCGCAAAAGTCTGAGCTGCTCCTCCCTGTTATAGTCTTGCTCTTCATACTGCGAACAGAGGCCTTGGCACCACCCACGATGAGGCACAATACTTTCAAACTCGACCCTTAATTATAGAAAGCAATGGCCTTCTGGGAGGCTTTGGGATTTCCCCACCTTCACATGCAGAGCGCGCCTCTCCTAACGGCTTCAAACTCCTGCTTAGAGGTCCACGCCTGTCGACTGTTGTCCTGGCATTCCTACCTTAAACCCTAAACCAGAACACAATTTTGTCTTGGCATCCCTACGATCACGACTGCTGTGATTCTGAGGAAAGCCCTTGCCGTATGGGTGCTCCGAAGCCAAAAACGGTGTGAACTTTAGCATCCTTGCTCCAGACTCGACAGTCTGCTCGGCAACTCTTTGACGGGGTTTATCAAACTACTACGTAGCGATTACAGCGTTTGAGGGTCGATATAGTGATCTCCCTTTTTCTGGAAATTTCCTTGTGGGTTTATGGTGTTGTGCTTCTGGTTGCGACTCCATGCATATACCAGGCACCAAACATGTTGGAGCATCATGTCGCGCAACTACCAAGCAAAGCTTGTTGGAGATGCAGGTGGGGGAATGGAGGGCCTCAAAAGAATCTGAGATACAGACTTCAGCACGTTGGAGGGTTAAGGCAGACCACGATTGGCTAGGTGGATGTATGATACCCAAATCCAACCCCCACGTAAGGCATCCCGAAGTACACCTAATCAGTACAGGTTGCTAAGTCTGCCATGTTAAGCCGCTTCAGCCGTTAATCGCACATTGCGGTTCAGGGTGCAGACCTAGAGTTTTCACTCTTGGGGGCTGATGGGTCATGACTGGCCGGGCATTTCAGGGGAAGAGCAATTGCGTTTGCATTGCGGAGACTTTGATCGTCTTGGGCTTAAACTTAAGTGCCTTCCCTGGAATGTTGATGCGTGGCGCGCACATCCTGTAAGCCCCAAGCTCTAGGCTCTTGCCTTGCCAGTATTGGTGGAGCTTGAAAATCCTAGACCCTAAACCTACTTAGCACCTATCCTCACAAGATGTTTTGTCATCCCACTCCTCGGGGCTAACCTAGAGTTCTGCGTGAGTTTGGGGGGTTACTTATGGCTCGGGAATGGAAGAATAGATCCAGCGGGTACTCCGGGAACATCTTCATATACTAATGCTGCCATTGCTTCTGCCAGTCAGTAAGTTTAGGGTGCGGGTTTGGGGCCTAGGCGCACACTAATCCCTAAACTGCACACTCAGGCTTAAACTCTAGAGCCTGAATTGAGCATAATTGTGCGTAATCCCAACAGCCTTCTCTTATATGGTGCAGGATTACAATGCCGCCCCGGGGGGGGTAGACCTATCCCATCCTGTTGTAGGATCCTCCAACAGTCCCAAGCCGAATTGAACAGGGGCTCTCGTTATGTGGGAGCTTAATGGAAGCATTTTTTGAAGACTATGTCTCTGCAAGAGCTCTCCTATTCTACCCCACAACAGTAGAAGGGATTAAGCTAGTGGTGAAGTTCTTGCCCTTTTCCCTTTGCCAGACCGCGTGGCTCGTAATCGAAGTGCCTGAGGGTCAGGACAGGGCTCTATTAAGGATTCAGCTATTACTGCATGTTGTTACGGAGATCCAGAAGGATTTGGGGCTTGTTTTGCTGACGGTTCAAGGCCTTGCACAGTTTTGTCTCAGGTGGGCTGGGAGTTTGAGGCTAGACTTGTACCTTCTTATAAACCCTAAATGCTAAACCCTATATAAGCCCTAAACATGGGGGGGGGACAAGTACTGATGCCCAGCCAGCTTGCCTCGGGGATCCAGTACTGGAGCTGAAGTGGAGCTACCAACAGTCATGCATGTCATCTTCGTTGCAGGTAGCCATGCGGACCATGCCTTGTTTGTTTTGATTCAAGTGGAATTCTGTTAGAGGCAGCATCTCCCATCTGTTAATACTAACGCTTGGGGCCTCATCTGAGATTACATCCAAAACCCGAAGCTCTACACCCTAAAATCCTGAAAGATTTCATGAACACATGGGATTGACGGGATCTCAACCGAAGCCTGAGCAGCTTAGCAACCCTGACCTCTGTTGAAACTCCATTGCTTCGACTTTTGGGGCTTAGGGTTTTGGGGTTTAGGGTTTGGGGGGTCAGGGTTGTACTTGCAGAATGGGCATTGCTGTCGCTTACAGTAGGAGCTCGAAGGCAATCCTAACAGCTATGCCTTCAACCAAACCGTGACCATGTAGGGATTCAGCTTTTCTGACACTGTAGGACCTCATGTAGAAGCGTAGAAAACTCGAAGCACGAAACCAACCCTGTACCCAGAAGCTTACTTCCAACATCCGACTTTTACCTCCAAGGCCCTTCAACCTGGGTCGAGTTGTATTGTACTGAAGCTCCAAAGCCAGAAATATGTATTTATATAAACATATTCCAATGTACCTGTATATGCATATACACATGTATCAAAATAAACCCAGACCCAAATCCAAAGCTGTGAAGAGAATGCCCTTGAACTTCAACCGTGACCCCTGATTACGTGTGCGGAGAGGGTGGGGGGGGGGGGGGNNTGTCAAAATTGTTGTCTTTTTTTGCGACGTTCATCTAATACTGCATTTGAATTTATTAGGGTACCCAAAACAAATCACAATTTTGGCAACCGTCCATGGTGGAGAGGAGAATGCCATTGAGCTTCCGGGGAAGACCGGGAGCTTTCTGCAGCTGCAGCTGCAGTCGGCTGCACACCGCACGGGGAACACCTGGCACATCCAGGCCCAGACGCGGGTGGAGGGTTTTACATGTTTATGATTTGAAGTGGGCAGGGGTGAAGGGCTCCTGGATTTTTGAATGTAAGGATTTAAGTCCTCAGGGGTTTCAACGCTTGTGCGCAGGAGGGTGCAAAGCCTGATGGCGTGGGTTGTTTACCTTACTGTAGGGCATGTTGTTAGGATTGTAGCCCTCAGCTTGAAACCGTGTCAGATACTGCTGTTCATATTGCAGCTTATACACAGTCTCACGCGCACCAACGCACATGGGAATCTTGACAACCCACAAAAGGTATTCATGGAGGGCATGTAGTGGGAATCTGCCAGTATCCATGACTTCGTTTGTTCCAGGGATTTGTGTTCGTGGAATGTCTAAGAATGATGAGAGAATGTTGGAGATGTGTAAACCCTCCTTGCTTGGCTCATGTATCTTTCGTGTACATTCATGCAGTTGGCTTGCGGGGTACGTTTGTTTATAGTACCTACCAGCGGGGTACAGGGTCTGCTGATTGTCTCAAGGGTCCAGAGTCTCGGGAGATCCCTAAGCCCTAAACGCATAAACCTCAAACCCTGCTTCCAAGTTTAGGGTTTAGGGATCCTGGATTTTGGGTTTAGGGGTTTCGGCTTGAACATCAGAGAGCAGAGTTGGGCGTTCGTTAGGCTTGACGATGTCACGCGGATCAGGGTTTGAATTCCTGTCCTTACGAAGTCTCATCGGGTTGCTCATTACTGGAAACTGACATGTCCAGACCAAATTCAGGAAAACCCAGGCAGCTAGATTAGTCTGAGAAGAAATTTAACGCCAACGCAATCCAAAAACGTAGCACAGGGGCGTAATCTTTTGATCAGTCGTGGTGTGACTTGCAGGGCTATTTTTAGTTTCCTGAACTCACTAGGCTTAGGTTCAAGCTAGCTAAGATCAACTAAAACGGAAACCCAGGGGGAGCAGCCTAGGGTTTAGGGTTTAGGGTTTAGGGTTTAGGGGATAAGGAACACTGATACTTTCATATTGAAGGCTGACGAAGCTCAAATCACCAAGAAAGCGGCATCCCCAAACGGCACCGGACCTGTCGGAAGCTGGGTAGGAACAACCCCAAATCAAAAAGATGCAGCCCTAGCTCACAAGTAGGTTTCGCGTTGACTTTCTGAGCCCAGGCTTAAGCCTGGATTTCAAGCATTCCATGAATCGACGTCAATCGGATGCTCAAGTCCGAACGTAGCTCTTGTTTTCAAGGGAATCCCCCTGTGAGGCCTATCACAGGAAACCCTACAGCATCACAATATGCACCTCTTGCAGCAAGGACCAAGCATGGGCTGCACACTCTGCTCTGCTTGCTAAATGTATTGAACTCCGCCAAATACCCCAACCCTCAAATCAATTGAACTAGGAATATTCCTAAGAATGACTGTACTAATACCGATAAAGATGAATACAACAATACCCCAAACCCTCAAATCCATCAAGCTAGGCACTGGTTCTCAGGTTGCGGCTTCCTTCAGCTTGCAGGGGCTTCGCTATGCCTGGCGTATCGACCCGGTGACGCGGCCATGATGCGAAGGGAGTTTTCAAAACGGGCTGTCCTAGCCCAGGGCTCAGCCTGTAGGATTTGTGGTGTCCCAGAGAAACTCCCCCTCTCTCTCTCTCTCCCTCTTCTCTCTCTCCCTCTTCTCTCTTCTTTCTCTCTTCTCTCTCTCTCCGTCTCTTCTCTCTCTTACTCAGCACCTCCAGAGCTCTTCAGAGCGAGGGTGAAGCTTGGAACTTCAGCTTGAACCAAGCCACAAGGCGTTCTGCATATCCGAGTATCTTTCTGGTTTAGTCATATCCATCCCTGAACCTAGATCCTCCGAATCTGAAACTAAAACTCTGAAACCGAATTCCAAAACCCGTACTCCTCCAGCAGACAACGAAGGAGGTGACGTTGGATGGCGAGCCGGACCTCACGGACCTTAGGCTAAGTAAATCAAGCAGGCTTGTTCTGGACTTTGTCCATGTGAGCTATAGTCTAAGATCCTCAAAGGGGGTTATATGGGTGATTATATGGGGGAGAAGTAGGGGGTTACAAAGGGGGATGCTGCAGGAGTTTATTAGACTATGGCTCATGTCGAGCCCTGAGGGGAACTTCCATGATACTTTGTACTCTCCCCACCCCATTTTGAACAGATGCCCTGTGTAGCAGATTAGTTGGGGCTTCTCAAAACTATGTATTATTTTGTCGGAGTTCCTGCAACAAGAACGCTCATATACCCCAAATTTTGGGTTCACGCCGGTTGGGAGGCGAATCTTTGCAAAATGTGAAGTTCATCTCCGAGAAGCTGCAGCACTGGGACAGGGCTCATAGCAATGTCCCAGACTTCAGCGAGCGCACATTCGATCATTTGCAAGCCCAGAATACGTCCATTTCAGAAGAATCACATGTAAGATCCGTGTCCCAGAAGTGTGACTGCACAGCATACGTGTCTCCGTGCACAGTGCAAATTCAGGGTATTGTCGTGAATGCTTGATTGTGTTAAAGCGTTGTAACGAAACCGCTTACATGGGAACCATGTACTGTGCTGAAATTACACTGTTCACATCATCTTGAACAAAGCATGCCGTGTCAATCCGGAAAGTCTTGTGCTTAGCAGCCAGAACCCAAAAGCAAGCTGGCAGCCGTTGGGGCCTGGTCTTGTTGCAGACCTCTAGCATTTGCAGAACGCATGTTGAACATGAATCCTGACTGCGTAACTCGCACGGGTACCCTCTTCGACAACATGGCGAGAAGCCTTGGTACAACACGCGGAACTGGAACCCAAGTCTTAGGCCGCAGACCGTGGAATCCATTCAAAAAAGAAGAACCTGCATCCATTGATGCCCGAAGATACTTTAATCAACCCCTTACACCCTACAACCCTGAGCCCGAAGACCAATACTAAACTTGGCATCCATCGTGCCGCGTTATAAAGTGATTATACTCCCTCACTCCCTACTGACCACCAGTAAGTCAACCCTCAATCCCTTTGGCGATTTGTTGTGGCGTGGTTTGATGCTAAGGAGAATAGCGTCCTTGACCCCTGCGGACGCTGCCTGACCTCTGGAGGCGGTGTGCTGAGAGCGCTTTGGAGCTGGGGCTTTAAGTGAAAGGGATAAGCTGGTTGTGTTTATGGCTTATGGGTATTACGGTATTACCCTAACCCCGAGCCATCCCAACAAAAGCCCATCTGTGACCAAAGTATCTGTTATAGGCTTTGAACCGGAAACCCTATTGAGACTCACTGACACCTAGCCTGTTGCTGCCAAAAGTGCGGGCTATAGATCCCAAGCCCTGCACCCTACTGGGATCCCCCTAAACCCTAAACCCAAACCCCCCTAAACCCTAAACCGCTGAAGCTTGAGCAACTTCAGCCTGCAAAGTCGCCCATGCGTGTCAGGTGCAGACAGCTTCAATGTGCGCGGAGAGAACATCAAGTTTGCCCCAATGTTCTGGGCTTGGTGTTGAGGGGTGGGTTCAGGGGTGAGGGTTTGAGGCCTAGGGTTCAGGATGCCCCAGGAGCTGTAGCATTTGCAGCTGTTTTTACTGGTCCTTCTGCTGAAAGTGCTGCAGCAGCACCCTCATTATAATGAAGTTTGAGGTCTCTCGGTCAATGTCTCTGCAAGGGTGCCATCAATCTGCGTTAGCATTGCCGAGGCCGCAGACCCCAGTTCAAGCTGCAAACCGTCTACTGATAGGGAGAGGCTTTACTTGCTGCTGCGACCAGTCAGTGCTACTCAACAAGTTCTCCCTATAGTAGGGCCCTCAGCAACAGCCCAAGGGCCCAACGAACTTTAGGTGATGCTACAATTAATAATAGCTGAGGTCCCTGAACTAAGGGACATGTTACTGTTTTCGGCGCACGCGCAGCCATGCGCGTAAAGATCCGAACAGTAAACCCTGAATCCCAAGTCCAAAGTCCTAAACCTCCTCCAAAAAGCCTAAACCCCCCAAACTGACGTCCTAGACCATAAACCCTTGTGAGAAGCCGAAGCTTTTCAGGTCCGTGATCCCCGACTTTCGTGCACTGCACTCTTTTGATTGGCAAGGCGGTGCTGCCAAGGGAGTTCTACGGAGTTTGTGTAGACTGCTGTGGCTGTAGGGCGTACAGGGCTCAGGTTCAGGATGGCGTGGAAGACGTGCCTGAGGTATTGGTGCCTAAACCCCAAACCTCCAAAAAGATGTCATGCTGCGTTGCTATTTCGTTTTTTAGGGGGTATGGGTTTTTTTGCATAACTTCCTGTTTCGTTTTAGGGTAACGAGGTCCAGGCTTTGGGAGCCTGGTTATATCCCAAAGGTCCCAAAGGAAGGTTAAGATTGAGGGTTTAGGGCTGCATTATGGATCATTGGTGAGAGTAGGTACTTTTCCTTAGGAAAGATCCTACATCCGACCATGTGTAGGGCACACTTACCCGAGCCATAAGAAAAGTCTTCCAACTACAAAAACCAACCTTCAACCCTGAACCCCCTTGGGTACTGCCCCCCCTCAGTAACAGTTGGATAATAACTATAGTATGGTTATATATAGCCCTCACTAGGACCCCTAACATAGACTGTTACTGGGGGGGGCAGTACCCAACCTAAACCCTAAGCCCTAAACCCTAAACCCCGAACCCTAAATCCTAATCCCCTGAACCCTGAGCCGTAAACCCTAAGCCCTAAACCCTACTGCGTAGGTAGTTTGGACCTTTCGGGTATACCTTGCAGGTGTGACATCACCTGGATACGAGCTGAAGGACCTCATCATCTATGAGGCCTAAGATCTCCTCACTTAAGTTTTGGGTTAGGGTTTAGGGTTTAGGGTTTAGAGATCAGGGTTTAGGGTTTTGTGTTGTAGGTTTCAAGCAATTTGTTGGGCAAAACTCGGGGTCAAAGACAACTTCCAAGACAGAGGCAGCTCTGGGCCCCAAATCCGCTTATCCCAGACCCTAGAAAACAACAAGGTGCCGGTTTGAGGTTTGCTTTGGAAATGCTCAGGCTCTCAAAGGCTTAAATTTTAGAAACCTCGAATCCCCACTAAGAAAGTTGATTCTGAAACCTGAATTGCTTGCAGAATTTCATTCGGAATGAAAGACTCCAACATTGCTTCCTGAGCTGCCCATGACGGACCTTGTGTGAGACGCTCTTTTGTTTAGGTTAATGGCTCTTCGAAAACTATTCACGAAGTCATCAAAGCCATTCACATGTGCGGGACAATGTAATTACAAGCTATCAAACTCGGATGAAAACAAATAAGGTCTAATGAAAACCCTTAAAAATCTAATGAGAAATCAAGACACCATCCAATCAAGACCTATTAAAATCTACAGAAGACCTATAAAATCCAGTCCAATCAATCAAAACTAATCAAAACAAACTGCTGAAATCAAAGTGAAACGGTCTGAGATCCCTAGAATAAATAAAGGGTCGAGGTGATTATCGTAGGGGAGGGCGGCGCCCTTGCTAATGAAGAGCGAGGATTGGGGTTGGGTTGGGAGGGGTTAGGGTTTAATGATATAGGGCTCAGGATTCTTTGGGCGTTAGACGTGTTGTGTTAAAGTTTGGGTGACCGCTGATTATAGCAGCTGTCTTTAGAGACGGATGCTATGTGAAGACAACATGTGTTGAGAAAGTACTGTTTGTTTTTGTGATGTCGGGCTGGCATGAAGATCATGTAGGGTTGCCTGTAAAAGACACGTTGGTCATGGGTCCGCATACACCCCAAACCCTAAACCTTAAATGAGACGAAGCCCAACTGCTTAAGCGGCAGATGCTTAGGTCAGGGCTTCCACACTAGCATGAGGCTTGGGACATGGATGGTTTGAAGCCCAAACACGCTTAACTAAGGGAGAACCTTAGGATTAATGGACCCATAACCTTCAAGTCTTCAGTCTGCAGTCCCATTCCTGACCTGCTACCTACTCTTACCCACAGGCTCCGCGCTCATTATGTTTTGTTGGTAAGGGTTTGTAGTATCATACCCACAGAAACAAAACATGTGAGCCCCAGGGTATGCCTGCAGATTGCAGGCACATGTTCGAAGCTTCACCAAGCACAAAGACAGCGGCGTGAAGAGTTCGCATGCTGGCACCTTCCTGGGATTTATTGTTACTTGGCTTTGTGTCTATGTCATAGTGTGGGAGGATTCAGCCACTTCAGGCTAAAGCGCCAGACATGCCGTCTAGGCCGGATTGCTGAGGCTGCAGGGCTTCAAGGTTCAAAGCACAGCTTCGGGGTTCAGGGTCCGAGGTGAAGTGTTCAGGGTTTAAGGCTTCAGAGCTTTCGTTGCGCGAGTTGAGGCTACCAGCTGAGTAGGAATAAGTACATGATCTTCTTTACTAGGAGTCTGCATTCAAGTCGGAGACTCTTTACTAGGGGTTCAGGATTACAAGCAGTTGCCTGACCTCCTTTTTATAGGTCTCTTAATATTAAATAAGTACCCTCAGGGCTCTAACTCATGGCAGTTCCCCTAAATCCTAAACCCTGAGCAGTTTGGCTTGGTAACCATCTAAGTAAACTGAACTTTATTTGTGAATAGTTATGCCTGGGAACAAGAACAGTGAGAGCCAGGAAGGCTACATCAGCTGAGCATTCGTTTGGACGAGACCAGCCTCCCTGGTGCGTAGGAAGGAATGAGGAAATGGGGGTTTCCCAAAATTAAGGGTACCATTTTAGGGGTCCCCATAAGAAGGATTATCGTATTTTGAGGTCTATATTGGGGCAGCCTTCTTTAGGGAAACTACCAAATGGGTTCTGGGGACCATTTACTTCTACAGGGGTAGGTTATATAGGGACTACTCCGTTATCAGAATCCCATCGGTGTCTCTAGACACATACAAGGCCTTAAACCTTAGCCTTAAGCCTTTGCGACAACACTTAGAATGAGCCATCCATGGCAGCCCCTACTGAGGAGAAGATTCCGCACTTGCTGAGCTTGGGCATCAACTGCTTGGCCCTAAGCAGGATGTGGAGGTAGGCAAGAATGCGGTGAAACCCACACGGGCTCCCAGTATCCCCCTTAATGACCCCCATAATACTCCCCTAAATAACCCCCCTTAAACGAGTGTAGGCTATAGCTCGCATGTACGCTGCCCCACAGTGACTGGAGGAAATCTTGCACTGCTTCGGACCCAACAAACGGTAATGCTTTATGAGATTATGGGGACATTGTGTAGTGCAAGATTTTCTCAGAGCATTAAGGTCAGAATGTAGGAAACATGGAAGATGATTGTCCCCAGATTAGGCCAGATGGACACGCTGCTGACTGTTGAATAGAAGCCTTAATAACTGATACCGGGACCCCCCACGATATATAAATACATGAATATATATATATACATATATATCTATGTATATGTATATGTGTATGTATGTATGTATGTATGTATGTATGTCTGTATGTATGTATGTATAGATAGATAGATAGATAGGTAGATAGATAGATAGATGTATAGATAGATAGATAGATAGATAGAATGAATAATGGCCTCATTAATCATGTTGAGTGATTTTAGGCAAATTTTAGGCCTCTGCTTTACCTACCTTTAGGGTAAAGATAATAGTGTCGTCTTTTTAATCCTCGTATACCCACAGCATATTGCAAAACCGGGATCTGAAGACTGTAGGCTCCACACATCCCTAGGGTTTAGGGTTTAGGGTGTAGACAATACCCATGCTGGCCATCAGCCCTTCGTTTGCGGAACTCTTCGTGTTTGGACAAAAAACGTCGCTGAACTTCTCTGAGCTTTTTCAGGTCGAGTCAACATAAGTCCTTGTGTTACTTTGAGCAGGCGGTTTCCAAACGAGCTCAGGGGGCGTGATGAGATTGCGTCCTTCAAAATGCAACCCACATCAAGCTGCTCAGGTTTCAGGATTTTCCCGGAAGGCTGGCATTCCTTACTTGAACACACACCTCTCACTGTGAGATCTAGGTCGTTCTTATGTCTGAACAGTGAAACATGCAATGCCACTGTCAGCTCCTGCACCCCAAAGCCTGATTCCCAGCTCTTGCAGCCATATCTTCACACCACCCAAGCCGCATTGGAAATGCTATTTGTTTCAAATTAAAAAACACAAAAAGGAATACTAAGCTATAGTTTGAAACCATAACCCCAATTAAGGAAGCTGAAAAGCATGATCCTGTTTTAGGAATGCCCACCGAGCCTAAAGCCTAAACCCAAAACCCCCAACGTAAGGACCCTATGGCTATGTGACTTTTTAAGTGTCCGTTTTCAGAGGCTGGAGGGTTGCCAAAATCCTCGTAATGACTAGGCCTGAAGAAAATTCATGGATTTAGGGTGTGGGTTTAGGATCGAAAAAAGGCGTCGAGCTACTTCCCATCTTCGAGTTCGACGAGAGCCAGGTCTCTGAACTAGTTTGGGAGGTACTCCCTTTTGGATGGAAGACTTTTTGGAGTCTTCCAGAATTGGGGGGGGGTTCGCTTCTTGGGGGTTTTGAGAATAAGGATTAATAGTCAACCCTAAACCCTAAATCCTTAAATCCTAATTTTAAGTTCTCAGATGAGCTATAGTTTACATTCCTTAAAGGCCTTTATATAGGGGAGCATTATAGGGGTTACTAAGGGGGATACAAGGAGTTTAGACTATAATAACTCATATGGGAGGCCTGTATTCTTGGAAAGCTCCATTTCTGAGGGTTGTGTAGGGTTTGCTCGGGACAGTTTTGGGACTACAGGGGTGGGCCGCCTGACGTTGACGCATTCTGGCAGTTCCTTGCAATCAGCTAACACATAGCAGTATCAAGCTTGGGGGTAAGGTGGAGGCTGAACTCCCTGATCTTGGCATGAGAAGGGGAGGGACAACTTAGTGAACAGCATGTCGGATTTTGGGATGGTTCCTTAGTATGAGGACCTCCTGAACCAGGGCCCAAAAATCTTGAAGAATTCTGAAGGCTGTCCTCACCATCTTCCCTGACCGCCAACTCCCCAGACCCACTCCCTTCTTCAGCCCTTCGGTGATACCCGTGACCCTAGGTATGTTTTACATTGGGAATTTTGGCAGGATAGTATGCCAAGGTCATGCGGGATTTTAGTATCAACAGTTGAACCCAAACCAGGCAATGTGGCGCCGAGCTTACCTGCAGGGTGCCAGGTGGTGGGAGACAGGAGCTCCTTCACCAGAGGATGTCGACTCCCACCATGTGGTGCATGTCCAGACTGCAGCGCCAAAGTCGCCATGCTAGTCGCGCTGGCAGATAAGATAGCTCGGACGAAGCGCGCGCGCAAATGCCAGGAATGCCCGGAGACTCCAATGCAAAAGACAGTACTTCGCACTGATGGGAGGAGCCGCAGGCAGCCAAGAGCGCCAACAGCTCTAGCTCCAGCTTGTCAAGCTCGCCTTCCTCAGTCTAGTGACAGCAGGGACGACTGGGCTGTTGTTAAGGAATTCAAAGTAATTTAGTAAATATGGGTATACAGTAAACCTAATTACGCTAAATTAGTTCAAGTAGCTAAGCAACCCAGACTTATGATTCTGACATATTCGATTAGGTGCTTGGAGATGTGCGCCCAAGTACACAAGCCTGGATCCCAGACCCTGAAGAAGTTTCATGACCCACTATAGCCACCGTCTGGAACTGTCGCCTTCAAAGCCTTGTCTTTAACATTCTGGTCTTTATTGGAAAACGATAAAATTGGACCTTAAACCCTGAACCTAAATTTCTTTTTGCGCCGCGCACATCCTGAGCTCCTAAAGCCTGGACAACAATTGCCTGCAGCTTAGACGGTAAGGAATGCAGTTTAGGGTTTGGGAGCTTTCCAGTATTTCACGGGTTGAGACTACTGATCTGAAGGTAGACAGGGAAACCGGCCGGCATTAAACCTTCAACGTGGAACTGCGAGCCCATCTCAGGATTCGATATCAAGAGAACTTCTTCAGTTTGATATTATGAGCTATAGTCTAATCAGATTGTGGTTCATAGTATGTCATTCAAAAGCCTGAAACACCACATGTCAGAGGTAGAATTCGGGATGCTTTTTCAAGGGGGTACCCTTCTGAGAGCCCTTCCGCCTTCTTTGGATCCGCTTCAGGACACCATGCTCAGATGGTGCATGTCTCTGCGGGTCCCACGAATTCCAGCCCTAAACCCTCAATCCTCAACCTTAAGCTCCGAATCCTGACCCCTAAATCCTAAACCTAAAATCCTAAATCATATGCCCTACACCCCGAATCCTGAACCCTCAGCCCGAAGCCCCAAACCCTAATCCTTAAACCCTAAACCCTTAGCCCCAAACCCTAGACCAGCCTCAGAATGGAGGTTCCTCGAGTTCACCCGGGGACTGGGGAGTTCTTGTGCCAGTACTGGGGCTACCAGACCTGCACCCTGGCACAACAAGGACTGCTTTGCTGTTAAGGAACTTAAATTAAGTTACCATAATTTGTATATACGGTAAATAAGAGGGCTTCCCCAATATAATAACTTGAATTCGGTTCCCTAACAGCAATCCAGAGGAAGGCTTCCACGTTGGATGGAAGAATTTGCACCACTTAGAATTTAGGACGCCCAAGAATATGTCATTCCTGGGGACCACAGGGCCTGAGGTAGTGCATTAACAGTTTGGGAGAGCTCAGGGAATCTATCCAACTTGCTTGTAGTTGGGGTATGGCCTCTGTTGTATCTGCCTGTTGATGAATATGTGAGCTTGTAAGTATGAAGGACTGGAAGTTCAGGGTTGTGATCTAAGGCGTACTGTCTAATATTGAGATCCTCGATGTGGAAGACACCGTAGATACAAACAGCCATGTATGGAGAAGCATTTGCTGCCACTGCTTTTTCAGATTGCTGTAGATGTCCTCTATTACGTTCTAGCGTGTGTCCATGAGGCGTGCATGGTGGGAGGGTAAGATGTGTTTGTCCCAGGCCCGTGCATGAGATTAGTCTCTCATCATCTATGCAGCATCAGCCTGAACAAGTGGTTACATTCTCTTCACACTATCTTTATATCTACAGTATACAGTAAGATACTCCAAGACCCTGTTGGAATTCTTTAGGTTCGTAGTATATTTCTGGCTACTGCAAGGATCCGTTCCTCCAGCCCCCACTAGCAACCAGTAAGTAGGGTTTAGGGTTCAGGGTCTCGGGGTACTACTGCGGCCACCAGACTTCACGCCGCAATTGGGGTTGCTGTGGTATGTGGGAGAAACCTCCTCAACATCGACGCGTAGACTCCGCCACACCTCAACAGCTAAGCCAGGAAAGTCCCAAAACAACTCCAATCAAGATAGGGGCCCCTCATCCTAGCCCAGCACCATAGACTCCTAAACGCGTATAGTCCATCTTAAATACAGCAAATAGGGATCTTATTATGGTTCTGGGGAATTCCATGTTCTGTCCACTTGAGCGGGACTCTACGCCTAAACCCCAAAACCGTGCTGAGGCGCGTACTATGTCCCCATGCAGCGCTTCTCTGCCCATGCGGGAAGCTGGGCCAAGGTTAATTCGTGGTCTAAAATGGACCAGGTCTACCCTACCCCAATTTTTTGTAACGTGGAACCAGGAAGGGGGCATTTGTAGACTGCTGTGCTTTGCTGTGCTTTTCATTCACAGGGTCTTTATGGGTGCCATGTCTGTTTTGGCGGAATGTACTTTGAGGCTCTAAGTCCATAAATGATACCTACACTGGGCCACTAAGTTCTAAAAAGGAGGCTGACGTTGGTATGTTTGGAGCTTTATGGATTAGCGAATTTGGCAAGAGATCCAACACAAAATCCTTTGAGCTCCGGTTGGCCCTCCTGAAGTACATGCAGTACGAGTAGGGAAGCCCCAAATACCGCAGCAAGCCCAGTTTTCCCATCGTTTCGTACGTTGATCTGCATTACGAGTTGCTGATGGTCTTTGGGTGAATAGGCCTATTCCTACCTAAACAACCTACTGTACTGAACCCTACTGTACTGAACCCAAGGGGTCTACGTAGCTATATGGCATATACTTAGGCCCTAGAGTAGTTATATGTGAACCCTTTGGGCCCTAAGTCTATACTTCATTCCTCTGGGGAAGTCCTTTGCAGAAACAAGTCGTGCTCTGGTTCGAGTCGTGCTCGAACAAGACTTAGGAAAGACCATGTGGGCAGCGATTGTCGCATGGCTGGCACTGAGAGGATTCGGGCTTAGGGATTAGGGCTTACCTTAGACCCACAAGACCTTCAGTTTTGGGACCCTATAGTATACTTACTTATATGAAATCCTAAAACTGAAGGTCTTTGGGGTCTAAGGTAGGGATTGGATTTAGGGTTTAGGGGTTAGGGTCACAAGAAATTGTGTTGGCGACGCCAAACGTTCTCGTTCAAGGTTTCGAGAAGTTAGGTCAGAGTTTCAGGGTTGACGCAGGCCGTTATGCGGGGCAAATCGTAACGGGGACACTGCACATAAATTGTTGGAGTTTCAGGATAGGTATCAGGACCTCATGCTCCGGGTTTGGATTTAGCAGTGGGGCCACTTGAGCGCCAAGCACGCAAGACATTGTTGTACAACCTACTGGGTTGCTGTTAGGGAATTTAGATTAAATGACTAGAATAAGGAACCCCCGTTCATGATTTACTATGTAGCCAGAATACTGTAAACCCTAAACCCATAATAATTCAAGTACCTTAACAGCAACCCAAATTAGTGTGGGCCAAGGTTGAGTTCAAGACCTTGGTGCGCGAACTCCACAGACATGGCATTGAGGCACCTGAGCGTGCAGAGCTTGCAGGGACGTTACCCCTGTAGAGACTATATAGGGATGTAGAAAGACTAATTTAGTTGTTGTTCATAGACCTTGGGGGCCCAAAGTAGAGTTGAATCCTCAGGGTATGGATGCATAGCTTGTGGGATTTGGGAGTGTGCTTTTCCTGCCATTTACCAGGAGCCGGGCTTTCTTCTGCCAATTTCGGTCGCACCTTCGGTCGCTAGGAGCTTTAGCTCTGCGTAGGTTCAGGAGTCAAGGGTTCAATAAAATACCGAGAAGTTTCCATGGGTACGTGGCCATGGGAAGCAAGTCTGAACCGTTACAACGGGCCCCCCAGAAGAAAGCGTTTGAAAGGGGCACTCGCAGTGTCAGAGCTGACAGGGCATTTCTTTAGCTCCCTTCAAAAATCTAAAGCAGAATGGTCAGCACCTGTTTGTTTTACGGATCCCTACCCACCCCCTACCATTACACACCTTGACACCTTGATCAGAGTGCCCAAACGTATGCCACGTGGTAAGCTATGGCTGCCTCATCAACTTGCCTTTGGAGGGTTCTATGGTATGTCCCTGTCCGTTATGGATTCTGAGAAACCCGAAATCTGTCCTTTTGGGATTTTCCATGAACCCTCACAACTTTACCTTGTCCGTGCTCCTACCGCGTGGATGATGTAAATTGGCATCTTGAGGCCCAAGTTACATCTGCCCGAAGCCCGTTGGCCGATCCTTTCTTGGAGAGGTTGTGCTCGACGTCGTGTTCAACCACACTGGCGAGGGGGCATGGGGTTCCGGCACACAGAACTATCATGTTTGGGTCAAATTTGGTTACCCTAGACCCTATTGTTTGTTGCTCGAATTTGTTGATGTGGGTGACGGTGGCAGGTGGGGCAGGGCGAGAATTCTGCGGAGACTACGTGGGATTCTGGACGGATAGCGCACAGAACCCATCAGCTTACCTTCGGTTAGCGGGGAATCAAGGAATGGAAAACAAAATGGCAGTTACGATAACGGGTTCTATGAGGCTACTATACTTGGAGGTTCATGGGACTTAACTATGTATAACTGGGGTTATAACCCTACTTATAATTGGGGTAACCCCTATAAGGCCGTAGGGATCCATTCCTTCACTCCTAGCCAACCTAAGGTAAGCCTATGCAAGCTAGAAGCCTTCGTTTCTCAACATGAGACCCACAAAAACGCATTAACCCAGAGGGTCCATGTAGGAATATAAGGAAAACTCAGGGCCCACAGGGGTTCCCACATGAGTACTTTAGGGCCCAAGTGTATACCATATAGCTACATGGACCCTTTGGGTAAGGCTGCAGCAACTGGAACTGTTTGGCGAAGATTGCCGAGAGTGCGGACCCCAGAGGGATACAGGGGAGCTGGCTGGGGAGTCAGAGGCTTAGAGACCAAATGTTCATTGTAATAGCGATAATGACTTCTAGTAATACTAGTAGTAACAATTATAAGAGTAAGGGTAGTAGTCATAATAAATCGCAATTCGACTTTGGAGCTTGGGGCTAGGGAAAATGGAGCTGCGCAGGATTGGCACATGCAGACTCACGGGCCTTTGCCATGTAATAAAGCTCGAAAGTCTAGAGCACAGGCGTTATTTGCAGGGGTACAGACGACCCATGTCTACAACTCTGTGCCAGTAGATCCTGGAGCTTTGCTACTTTTAAATACACGGGGGAAAAAGCGCCATCAGTTCTTGTTTGCCTTCTTGAGACGCGGGCCATATACCAAGACAATTGGACTAGGGAAGCCGATGCGTCCTGACTACTGTCAGAGGCTGATAGGTGTAGGATCTAACCGCAACAGTGGAGAATAAAATGGGAAAGATAATGGGGCATGAAATGGAAACGGGCTATAAAATTGTCATTGCGAGCTCTTGAAAGATCTTAGTTCTCGGACAACTCTGCTCAAAGCGCTTCAAGGGTGCAGGCTTCGATATGGGGTCCGTGCAGAGCTTCATCACTGATAAATGCGCAGCATAATGTCCTTCTTTCGGATTTCTTATGGTAAGGATCCCTTTCTGCATGTGTCAGAGGAACCTTCAACACCCCCAAGTACTGAATCCCATTTCGTAGGTCATTACTACCTGCTCTCGAACGGCTACCACACCAACTACACAGGCTGCGGCAACACTGTGAAGCTTGGCATTAGGTCAGTCGACCGACCGCTTTTTCTGTTTAAGATTCGTTAAAGGGGCCTGCCTGATTCTGCCCTGTCCAAAGCATCTAGAGGCTAACTTCCAAAGGGTGTTGATGGTTTTGGGGGTATAGGGTCTAGGGAGTCTATGAGCCTTACACGCGAGTATAGGATTCGAGTGTATGGATGTGAAACTCGTTGTCACAATATCTTGCAGCTCCTGTGGCTTTGGGCACATTCCACAGCCTCCAGTCTAGCTCATTCCTACGCATCTTGAATCTGCCAATATCACCACGCCCATAACCAAGTCCAAACTCGTCCAGGAATGCCAACAACCCCAACTGCGCCGAGTGGATCGCGGATTGCTTGCGCTATTGGGCACTCGAGATGCATGCGCCGCGGCTTCATCAATTTCGGGCTTTTCTTGGGATATATCCCCGGCAGGGACACTTAATGCCGATTTGCTCTTGTCCAGTTGGTTGTGAAGCTGCGAAGGTTGGGGGCTTTGATGAAAATTGTAGCAGTGTGGGGCATCCAATCCAGTTCTTTTCCGCCTCAAGAAGGCTTAGCAGCAGCCTCCTTTGCGAAGGCATCTCCATATCTCTTTAGCAAGGAAGGCAGTCAAAGCCCAAACATGAGCAGCACTCAACATTGTTTTTTGCTGATTGCTAGCCCCATTCTTGCTGGTACTGTTTCTAAGGGAGCTATTTAGTGTTGCGGTTACCCGAAACCCTCAGCGCACCGCGTCATTCTGTACAGTCAAGGCTTAGCATGATTTCTGGCACAAACATACGTTTCTGTCAGCGAGCTCCACTGAGGTCGACGGATTTCGATTCGACTTGGCCTCATCGCTGACCCGCGGAAGTATGGCGCTTAGAAACCCGTGAACACAGGGGTTCTCTACAGAATGTATACTTTGGAGTACGAGGACAAGGCTGAGCTGTCTCTTCAAAGAGGGCCCTGATTACCTTGCAGTCTGCGGCTGCAGTTTAAGAATGCATGTTGACAGCCCCGAGCCAGAAGTTGATCTGCAACCCCCAACCGTCAATTAGACCCTATAGATGACAGGAACCCCCCTTCATTCCCCCAATATTGGGTATTATATAATACCCCAAAATTACCCTAATATGACCTTACATACCCCTTTAAAGGGACCTAGGGTTTCCATTCTATTTTTCAGTCCTCACCCGCGCAGGCGCTGTCTCTTTTTACAAGCTGCTTCTGCCGAAATTTACTTCAGGCTTCTCAGCAAAGATACTGCTGTACCTTCCAGGGGTTTCCCTCCCTTCAAATTCGATATGAGGTTATATAGGGATATAAACTGACATAAAGGGCATAGCATTTATGTCCTCTTTCTTGTAGCAGCAGACTGCCGAGGCGATGGTCAGTGCATGGCGGACCGGGCTCTGAGCATTCCACGCTTTTTCTTTAAGGTTGGGGTTTAGGGTAGGTACCCCGGCAGTACCCTTGTCCTTTTTCATTTTGAGGCCCTCCTTATTAAAGCTGACCAGTAGGGAAAAAGATACCCTTATTAATAAACGGGGTTACTGGTTACTGGGGAATGTAGGTTTGCTAGTTGGGCAGGGTTGGGTGTTTAGGACTGAAGACTCTGGGTTCATGTCAAGAGATGCAGGCTCGAGGTGTTTGGGCTTGCGCTTGAGGGCGCGGCGTCGAATTACAAAGGCTTGCGGTGCCATTGCTTATGGTAACAAAGTCTTCATTCCTTAGCAACCAGTTTCGTGATTGTCAGGTGAATGCTAGGATTGAGCTCGGTAGCTGGCTACGCAGTAAACGCGCAACATTCAAAGCCACGAGTGTGAATGCATTCGAAATCTTGAACCGCTGAAGCTCTGGTTGACATGGTATCAGGACCCGCCCCTGATCCGTCGCTTGACAAATGATCCGTGTCTTCAACATGCCACTCTGCTTCTTCTGGCGTCGTTTGGAGATTTAGAGATGAGGGTGCGGGATCGACGTCACTCATGCACCAGATATCCAACCATGAGGCAACTAGGATTTCTGCAATAGCACTTGCGGGTAAGAATCTGGAAAGGGTATATAGGGGGAGAGTACTTGGCTCTACTCAAGGAGTACCCCTTTTCCTCGAAAGTCGTACATGAGCTACAGTCTAAACTCCTCAAAGGGGGGTACCTAGGGAGTAGTGCAGGGTTTGCGAAGGGGGATGCTAGGACTTAGACTGTAGCTCATACGATTATCCGTTGCCTGGCACAGAAGCCGAATCACCTCTGAAACTGGTCAGAATGCCCAGTGCTTCAGTAATTGTCAAAACCAGGGAGGGCCAGGTCCCTGTTCGTGGCACCCTAGGAAAAAGTGCCTGCCCTAAACTCCAAACCCTAAACCCTAAACCCCAAATCCTAAACCCCAAACCCTACACCCCAAACCTGAAACCCTAAACCTGTCACTGCTTGTAGTACCATGCCGGATTCCGAGTAGAGCGGAACGATTTGAGAGCTGTCTGCTCCGAGGCCTCATCAAATAGCATACGGTCGACTGGGCTGGTGTCAAGGAGCTCAAGAGAAGTTTCCATATTGTGGGTATATGAGCTATAGTCTAAACTCCTTAAAGGGGGTTATATAGGGGATTGTATAGGGGTATATTATAGGGGTTATTAAGGGGGATACTAGGAGTTTAGACAGTAGCTCATATGGTAGATCACAATGTTGCATTATGATGGTAACTTGATTTACGTTCCTTAACAGCAACCCAGTGAACACCTGCACTGATCCGTGGCCTCAAGCTGTTTCCTTACTTGGAAGCAGGATCAACCCCCACGTGTGTAATAGCCCTTGTGCGGACTCCGAAAATTCCATGTAAGAAGCTAGGTCGGAAAACGCTCAAGTTACAATACCAGTTTAGGGTTTAGGGTTTCGGGTCTAGGGTGATAGATCACCGCTCCAACAGTTTCGACTTACGGGGCTATCTCTCAGGTACATACCTCCGAAGTGTCTTGCGGAGTCGCGGAGTCNNTGGCCCTGCTAGCGGAGTCGCCCCTACGCCGTTTTAAATCTAGAATACCGTAAAACTCCGGAGGAACAAAGGGCCCAGTTTAGAGTACAAGAGGCCCGTCTAAGCGAAAGTACATCTGTGAGTCGAACTTTTGTATCACCGCAGTAACCTGTATGCCCCCTACAGTTAGTATTCCGGATACCAATTGTGTTTCCTGATGAACCTACCTTGTAAGACTTACTGGTTCTTAAGGGAGAGTGGGCCAGTGGATCCTTGCAACAATCCTATTTGGGTTTAATACATGTATATATGATATTAGATACCTCTATAAAAGCCCTAAACCCTAAACCTTAAACCCTAAACGTGGGGGGGCACATGTAGCCCCGTGATTTCAGGTGAGTAGTGTTTTATTTGGGGATATTATGGTACCCAGTATAGAGTAAGATTATTTCCTCCTTTTGGGGTATGGTATTTTATATAAGGAATATAATCTTACTACCTGAACCCCAAAACTATGCAGAATAATGGCCTTTGGGGCTGTTTTAGGGGTTTGGGGCTATTCTTCTACCTACTTTTGGGGTCCAGGTAGGTTCAACCACCAAAAAACGCGACTCAGGTGAAGCTCATTGCTGAGCCCTGGGATTGCGCCTGGCCAGACGGCAACTTGGATCTGCATCGCTTTTTTGGGTTGTGATGTTTGAGGTTTAGGGTTTTAAGGTCTAGGGTTTAGAGTGTAAGGTTTAGGGTTTAAGGTTTGAAGTTTACAGTTTAGGTTTTATGGTCTTAAGTTCAGGGCTCAAAGTTTGAAGTTTATGGTTCAGCGCCTAATCCTGGGTCCCCTTAAAGGGTATATAGGGACATACAGAGTGATGATCGTGAATCAAACGGGGAATTGAATTGAAACTGGGACTTTGGGTTGAGGGTGAAGGGCTATGTAGAGGTGCCTTTTTTTGAATCAGTTGTAGGTATATGTATGGTTTGGGGTTTTCGCGTGAGGGCCTCATCTTAGCTTGCTGTGGGGAGGGAAAGCAGGGGTTCTTATAGGGTATATGTGGCAACTATATAAGGACCATTAGATTGACTCCCTTACTTGCCCTTGAACACCAACAGGGCCGGAAAAGAAGGATTGAACCTATGAGCCACCTAAACACTAAACCCTAAGCCTGGGACCCCTGCCCCTCTGAACACCAAACCCTAGGATCCTAAAGCATGGTAGGAGACATAGGAGTTGGTGTGCGTTCATTGTTGTCCATGGGCTGGAGATCCAGGGCTTAGCACCTCTCCATTCCCGGATCACTGAGGCCAATAGCTCCATGTGTTGGAGTGGTGTGGATCTTTTTAATAGTATTATAACCCCTATACACTCCAGTATATGTATCTACATGTATGTCTCCCCACAAGTTGAGCTAATGCGTGAGAGAGTGACCGCAGGTGAATTGCGGGCGAGGGTAGGAGTTACCGTTTGCACTCGTGAAAACGTCGAAGGAAATTCCTACGGGACAACACGCACTGCAGATGGTCTTTCCAGTGATTTCTTCACACGGTGGGCCCATGTTCCAGCATGTTCTCAGAAATCGGAACCCAAATCTTGGGTTACAAAAGGGGCCTGCATGGTTTTTTCAAGTAGTTCTCAGACGGATGTTGTTACTGGTAGTTTACTCATGCTTCAGCATTGCACAAGGCGCGCTTGTCTTGACAGACCAGCGTTTCAGGGACATCTTGGAAACGTACCAGGATGATGCAAGGAAGCATTTTATCAACACAAATCCTACTCACTGGTTGTCTGTAGGAAATGGAAGACTGAATCCCCTATATGGTTCATGATAATCCGTAGTTTTTATCTTCCCCATTCTGTCCTTTCCGATTAACAACCACCAAGACACCCTAAACCAAACTACAAACGGCATCCTACAGCAGCTCCTGCAATGTGTTTGTAGATGTGGCGGGAGTTTGTATTCTGGTCCTGCCCAGGGATTCTATAGTCAATGTTCAGGGGCTTTGTGGGCTCATGCTTCCAGGAGCAAACGTAGGGATGTGTGTATTTTCAAACGAGGGGTTCTTTGAGCCTTAATACCCTGGTTCTTGGTTGGCACTTTTTCGGGGGTAGGGCTTACAAGTAGATGGGTTGCAGCCCATGATGCCACCAGGATACCTGGTTGGGCAGTTCCCCTGCGGTGGTGTTCCCCGATGGGCCGAGTGGAACGGCAAGCACGGCACTCAGCGAAGAGTTCGCAAACAGATGATCACATGCAAACATGCGTAGTGTTCCCTAAACAGGGGACCCCAACATAGACCCCAAACACTGTAATCCCCATTTTTGGCACCCCCCAAAAAAGGTACCCCTAGTTTTGGGAACCGACCGCGTGAATTTTTTGGGGTGTGACCTTGTGCAAAGTATCCTGTGCTCTTAAGGGCTACAGAGGCTCAAGTTGGATTCTGGGTTGGAGGGCAAAAGGATGAAGATAGACCCTAAACCCCATAAGCGCTACGCTCGAAACCCTAAACCCCAAGCCCTAACCCGTAAACCCTAGCCATTCGGACTTCCGAGGCTCAAGAGTTAAGGATCAGTTTTCTCCAGGGCCTGGTTTAGGGTTAAAGGTTTGGGGTTAAGGATTGAGGGTTTCGGGTTTAGACAGGGCGTTGGTACACGCGATACTTACGCAGGAGCATGATCTAGAGGACTTGAAGTAAGGCATGAGCATGGTTTGTTGTGAGTGTACATAGGAGTCATTAGGAATGTTGGTGGGTATATTAGGTATCCAATTGACGGGACCGAGTCAGAACTCCTACGCTTGGCTAAGGGTCCCAGGCAGGGTTTGAGTTTCAGGGTAAGGTCCAGGATACCCTTCCCCAAACTGGTCTGGAAATTCAATACTCAAGTCGCTATATATAGTCTGTCTCGAGCTCTTTATGCTTCATTTTGGGGGCCGAAGGCTTTGCTTCATGCCTCTTGCATGGTAGACCCATCCAGCAAAATGTTGTTGCAATTTCCATGTCAGGGCTCCCAGTAGCCCAAGTCGAGAACCAGAAGGGTTTAGGGTTTAGGCTTCAGGTTTCGGGCTTAGGGTCTAGGGTATCAACAAAGCCTGTGACTTGTCAGCTCTAATCTTATAGGCTATAAGCCGTCACGTCCTCGCATGCATAAACCTGGAGCCTGAACTTGAAAGCCTCTGTACCTAAATACTAAATGCAAGACACCATGCTCCACCCCGCCAAGTACGCTTTGAAACTGGAAAGGTGCCTTTGGTGGATTTCTGTCTGTTTGAAGACAAGGCTTATTTGGGGTCTTCCATGTTCATGCAGAAGAGATAATGTAGGAGCCTAAATACAGTGTGTATAAGTACCAATAGTATCTCCGATAAACCCTTATATAATTGCGGTACCGGAAACACAAGACCCTATTCAAATTGTTTAGGCCTTCATACAGATAATTAAATTCTTCAACGGAAGATGGAACATTTTTTGCAAATGTGGAAGGGGGACCCTCATATACGATAATCCCAACTAGAGGGACCCCCCAGATGCAACTCCGAAAGCATTTCTGCATATCATCCCCACATATAGCCCCATCATCTCCATAAACCCCAACCCCTCGAAAGGAAACCCTAAGTGGTCCCAAAGCTTCAACATCCGCATGCCCGGACGCGCATTTGCGTGCTGAGGTTCAGGGACACCGTGCGAGGCTTCATCAAGGGCGATCCAGGGATGAAGGCCTCAAGACTGGAAGCTTAAGGGCTGACGATGGGGCCCTAAAGTCTATAAATGGGTGGTTGTTAGAATTATGATCCCTTTTTGGGTACCCTAAATACTAGGCGCCGTATTATAGTAGGAGTCCAAAAAGGGACCATCATTTTGACAACCACCCAAATAGTACCTACTTTGGGTTATTTGGAGGGGTGAGCCCCGAACCCTAAATGAGGGTTGCGAGTTGAGTCGTGATGCCTGTGAGGTTGGATACGGCTAGGAGTGAATAGCGTGCTGCCATAAAGATTTGCCGGGATCTGGCTGTTGCTCAACCAGAGGCTTACTGGGGGGTAGGACGCTATATTGTTAAGGGTTCGTAGGGAAGAAGCGAACAACTTATATAGGGATTCTATTCCCTTATTGCCTGCTACCCACCAGAAGCATAGGTTCCCCAGCACCGTCTCAACACAGTGAGAAACCCTCAGCATTTTGAAGAGCTTCCCCATGTTTGGGTTGGCTATGCAGCCTTGCCGACTCACGGCTAGCTATAGAAAGTTGTGGTAGGTGAGGTAGTCCTGTGCTACTGAGGCCTTATAAAGGGGCTGTAGGCATTAAGGTACAGATCCTGTCTACGTCTGCCAACACCGATTGCATGATTGCAAGGTCTGTGGGAAGTAGGACCGTGCACATCAAGAAGCATTTGGCACTCACACAGGTGCCGACAAAGCAGACCCAACATGGGGTTGAAAAGACTGGAGCATGTGGGGTCCAGAGTGGGACCCCCATTCTGAGAATCATCCAATTCAGTGCCGTATGTTCATTCCACATCAATTCCCTGCATGCGGAGTGGTGACCGGGAGTATACAGCTCTACATGACAGTAGGGGTAGAATTTCTCGTCTTTCTCCAAAGGCCATGCCAGATGAGACATACGCGCAACATTTGACCATACTCCAAAGCAATGGGGCATACTCTTCATTACAACACCCGAATGAAGCTTCTGGCTCACGTGGCGCTCGGCCCTATTCTTATGTCATGTCTGCCATGGATACAGCTCCCCGCAATCCTGTTTCCTAAGGGTCCAATATTCTGCATTCAATCTATTTCCCCAACACCAAAGCAAACTACCAGTACCCCAATTCCTTCATGGAAATTATTAGGTACTCGGGGCCTCATGGATCATGATCTCCATCGAACGCTAGGGTTCCTACGAGCCCTACATGTTTGAGAAACCGGGGGACTGGGGGGACTGGAAGGGTATTCAAAAGTCCATCTTCTCGAAGGGATTCAGCGCTTCAATTGAATGTGTGAACCCTAGACCGTTTTCAAACCCTACGCCCTAAACGCTAGATCTAAATTGCAAGCGTAGGAGCCTTCTCAAACCAGGATTCGGGCAAAGCATCGGTAAAGTTTGGTAAGCCCTCTCCAAAGCAAACATTGAAGCCCATATACCCCCCCCTGTCATACGCGCAATAGAATTTGCAGGGCCCCTTTAGGGCTTCCATGCTGTCTGCGGGAGTGCATATCTTCAAACTTGGCCTTGTCGGGCTCTGTTCGCGCTTATGCTTGTTGTGAGGCTTCTGGCCTTTGGCTAGCTGGGAATGAAGCAACGGAAAAGAACATGAAAAGAATTATAGTGGGTTATATAGGGACTACTATAGGAATCCATTCCTTCATTCCTAATTAGCGAACCAAAGGACAGTTTTTAGACCATGGGTTGGGGGCTTAATATTTTGGGGTAGGGTGGGGGTTGCTCAACCCTTGGAAGCCCTCAAGCCCTGAACCCTTAATCCTAAACGTCCATCAGGGGCAGTTTGCAACCCGAGTCTGCGGCAGTCCGGATCTTTATGAGGAGAATGGGAGAGGCCCTTCCTTGACTTGTGAGCCATACTGCGGGGTGGTGATAAATAGTCTGTATGTATAAGACCAGAAGAACAATAAATGAAAATTGTAATAATCAAAAAAGATGTAGTAATTATAAGGGTAATCAGGATAATGTCTAATGGGACAGCTGTGGTGACACCTTTGAACATCGAGTCAATGTCGAGAGTGTGGCTTTAGAGCCCTCTGTGCTTGTGGGGCATGGGCCATTGCTTACTATTTTGAACCGACCCCCGCAGGTCCTTGCCACTCGATCAACTTCATTACGGCTCACGATGGCTTCACCCTCCGCACCTGGTCTTACATCAGGTAGGCAGGCGGCCCCACAAGGGGACCCATAATTTTGAAACCACAAAGGGAACCCATAATTTAAAAACCACAAACGGAACCCATAATTTTGAAGAGCTCCCAGAAACCTGTGCCTTTTTGAGGTTTGTAGGCTTGGAATCCTATGGTTCGAGGCTTGGGTCAACGGTTCAGAGTGTAGGGCTTCAGTTGACAGCCATGAAGGGTAGGAGGATAGCGTTTAGTTGTTGTTGTTTTTTTTGACTCCTAAATCCTGAGCCCAAAACCCAAACCAGTTGCCGAATTCAGGGTGGGTGTGCGGACTCCATATCTGGGATGCTAGACCTTCAACCGTGTTCAGAAATGGAGGCCGGATGGCTTCCTCCCAAGCCTTCAGTGAGGCTAGTCACCCTTAAGGTTAAGTAGATAGAATATCGTGTAAAGTATATGAGCTATAGTCTAA
>CAJNIZ010012002.1:0-15112 GCA_905231905.1 Symbiodinium pilosum | reverse complement strand
TAGACTATGGCTCATATGGGGTCTTATTATGGTTCCATATTAGTATAGCCCCCCTTTAGCTTAAGTAGATTAGATATAGTGTAAAGTTGATGGTTCCATATTCTGTCTAATTAAGGGGAACTGTATCTCTGGAAGCAATGCGAGACCACATGGCATCATGGTGTTTGTGCAAGTCACATGATGTATGTTGTACTTTGGAGAGAGGCGATCTGCGCAGACCCCAAAGCTTAAGCACTTGTGGCCGTGTTCTTTGTCTGCCTCGGGGGGTTGAAAAGATGCACAGCAACGAAGCCCCAGAGGTCAGAATACTTATGTGTTTTCAAAGTTGAGGTCCCTTCATTCATCTTCAGGAAACTTCAAAGTGACGCCTATGATTTGAGAAGTCTTCATTTTGTTTTGACTGCCTGTAGCATGGCTTTTAGACCCTAAACCCTAAACCGCTGGAATCCATGCCTCTTGCCAGAGTCTTGTCAACCCAACAAGATTTTCAACGCGACCACGACGATGATAGACGCTGGCGCCGTCTTTGTTTGAGTGGGGTGCCTTCCTGGGGCCGCAAGCGATGAAAGTGAGGGGGCGGCGCAGAGAGTAATTTGCAACAGCACGAGGCAAGGACTTGCAACACATCTCAACATCATGATTCTCAAAGCCTTGAGGAATGTTGCCATCCTCAGCGCTTAGGTGACCTCGTCTCCTACAACAAGAAGCACAATCACTTGAACAACGAGGAGAAGCCGTGGATGATACATAGGGCTCAGGGTTTGATTAGGGATTAGGATTTGAGGTTTGGATGATTTTCGAGGATGACCAGGACATGCAGTGGTTACATGTGTCTGATTTGCGGATTCCGTTTCGAGACTGCATGAAATTCTGAGACGCAGAGGCGGTGTTGCGAGGATCTGTTTCAAAAACCCAGGCACGAGCTGAAGGTCCGCTTGACCCTGCCGTATGACGAAACCAACTTTGCTGATGCTCTACCTAAACGGGTTAACGTACCCAAAAAGAAAGGTCCTTGGCACAGTCACAAGGCCGCATACTAGCCTCAAAGCGCCAAACCCCAAGCCAAAAGTTCTAAGCTACTTCTTCTAAGATGCCGTTTATTTTGCAGATATGTCAAAAAGGACCCCTGGCATAACCTGACTTATCCTAAAGGCAATCGATTCCAATGCATCTCAACAAATCCCTAAATCTCTGGAGGACAGCGGTGAGGATCAAAATCTGTCGTGGAACTGCGGCGAGCCGCATGAGGAAGGCAGGGGCATTATCGGGGTTTCTGTGGTTCAGGGGTGTATGGAGGAAGGTTCGCACACTATACAATCCCTGACATACTGTAAGTTCTGATGCGATGTGTAACGCCATGCAAAAGTTCCTCCATCCACTATCCCATGACGCAAAATTATGTAGAACACATGTAGAACACTATTGTCTTTTGGGCTCTTTTTGGAAGTTTTTGGTCATCCTTTTACTGGCCTTTGGGCTCCAGACGGGGTTTGAGGGATTTGAAGGGATAGGAATATCGGAACATAATATATAGCGATTATATAGATGCTATATAGGGATTGTAGTCCCATAGTCCCTACTGAGAACCATTAGGCGCAGTGGGTGAAGGGTTGCAAGCTTTGGGGTTGTGAGGTGTTGCAGCACTCGTGATTTGGGTCCTACTGCAGGCAGGGCTAGCGACTGTGCGAACAGACCCATGTTGTCAAGAAGGCGACGAGCAGTGGCTACCCTTCCCAAGCTACGGGCCTTTTTTTTGAGAGGGGAATGGCAGTATTCTTTCGGAGGAGGGTACTGGCCCTTGCATTCCAAATTAACTTCTTTATACTTCTTTCAGCTCCGTACATCTTTTCTTGGAAGCTATTGCTCATGCCTCGAACCCTGAACACTAACCCGAAAACAGAAGAACCTGAGCCCTGAACACTCCTACTGGCTAAACTCCAGGCTACAACTGCGAGATGATCATACATCTCTCCGTACGCGTTACCCATGCTTCAGTAGCGGTCTCGGGCCTCACGAAAAGGACCCTAAGCTTGTGCCCATGAACCCGAAACCCTAAACCCAGCCACTGCACCCTCTTGATACCCAGGCGTGGACTGCAAGAACCAAAAAGTACTGAAGCTCAGAGAACAGCAGCGCCTTGGCATGAGTTGGGCACAGTATCCTCTATTCTGGCATTTGGACCCGTGGGCCAAAACGCTATGAACTTTAATCCCCGGCCAGACCACGTGGAGCACCTAGGAACTAGGAACAGCCCCATTTGTTAGTACCTCCAGATCTGTCGTAGAAGCCCGTAAGCCAGATGTGCTTTCTGGATCCTCCCAGGATTCATACCTTACCTTAGTCATTTATGAGGAAGCCTTCCTTGGGGTCTGGGAAACTCTAAACCCTAAACCCTATCTGGTAGCTTCCCAAAATGAGGGGACCCAAAAATAGACCCCAAAATACCATAACCCTTATTATAGGGAACCCAAAAAGGGTACCCCGAATTTTGGGAAACCCCTATCTGAGGATGCGCAACATGCTCCTTGCCTTGCTCCTTTCCGCGGGAACACCGATGATCACCTCAGGAGATGAGCACCCAGGCTTAGTTCCCTAAACCCTAAACCCTAAACCTTAATTTAGGGTTTAGGATTTAGCGGCCTTTTTCGAGGGGAGGGTGACACAGGAGTAAGCTGGTGTAAGGTAGCCCAGGCTCAGATCCCAAAAAGGCCAGCTGTGCCAGTGGCCCCCAACTAGCCAATGCAGGTATAACCTGAAAATCGGAGCAAGAGGCAAAGGGGGATATCTATGAGCCTCAGCATGTTGTTTAGGGCCTCTACTTGAACAGGCTCGAGGAAGCAGCATGTATGTCGCTTGAAAACCTTGAAGTTTAGGTTTTGGGCACGAGCTTAGGCTTGGGGGACTGGAATTTTGGAGTCATGCTTTTGCATATGATAGGTTGTCAAAATTATCGTCCCTGCCCTCAAAATCGGGGCCGTGCTTTCATGGGGACCCCACGGTGTTGACAGCCCTGCACAAGATGTGCTAGCCAGCATCCTCAGGATTCAGGATTGCAAAGCACACTACCTGTCGACCTTCGCAAAGCCTAGCCTATCGTTACCAACTCATTACGAGTCCAACCCCAAGAACAGGAATACTGATCAAGCTTGAGCAATTCGGAATTCTGTTCCCTCATCATTTTATAGAAATGCGACTAAGCTTCTACATGAATCAGCCTAATCTTGAAACCCCCACCCCCTTCATATTACACCCTAAATTCTAAACCCCATAACCCTATGAAACTAGATATTCCCAATATATGAAAGTGCACCCCAATGGGAATACTGAATGCTAGGCACGTCAGGGCGTTTAATCTTCGGGAAGGAGATTAGGGTTTTGGGGTTTAGGGCTTAGGGTTTTGGGGTTTAGGGCTTAGGGTTTAGGGGTTTAGAGCTTAGGGTTTGGGGGTTTAGGGTTTAGGGCTCAGGGTTCTAGGGTTCTAGGGTTCTAGGGTTCTAGGGCTTAGGTCGCTCAACCCTGTAAGCCTGCAAGCCCTGCGAGCAATGAGCAGCCCAGGTATGGGCGGAGTCAAGGACCCGCGAAATCTGGCGGTGGTACGGTTGAAGGTTTAGAGTTGAGGGTCTAGGGTTTAGGGTACGGTTGAAGGTTTACCCTTAGGCTCTAAGGACTCATAATATAAAGCGCCCAAAGACCATACTATACAAGGCTTTTGGGTTATTTTGAGCCTTAGGGTTAGGGTCGAGGCTTTAGGGTTGAGGGATTGGGAAGTTTAGGGCTGAGGATTCTCCTAGGGCTAATGGCTCCACCATAAGCCAGGGATCCTTCTTGTGGGGTGCTAGAATGAGAAGGAGTATACTTGGCTGTACCCAGAGTAATCTAGAACCTCTAAGCAGAAGCAAGGATACCAACAGTAGGTACAAGCCCTTTTTGCGTAGTGTGTACATTCGTAAGGCTGGATAGGGTTTAATTCCCTCAGGGTCCAAGGACCCAAATACTAGGGTTTTAGGGCCCAAATACTATAGTATAAATGGTATTTGGGCCCTAAAGCCCTATGATTTGGGTCCTATATACCCCTACATAGTCCCCATATATCCCTATATATCTCCCTATAACCCCTTTAAGGGGACCCTATTATTTGGGTCCTTGGACCCTTAGGGATTGGGATGCTGGGAAGGGCGTTGTGAGTGGCTCAGTCACGGGACTGCGGCGCGTCTTGAGGGGCCTATCCTGGATGTAGTGCTGAGCTTCCCGAGCATACAAGTTGGAGGTGGTGTGTTGGGGTGGAAGGTTGCCGTTTTGGGTTTAGGGTGTTTCTGTGCCTCCCAGCTTTTCGCGGCTACCGAAGGGAATATGCGGCCATGTGAATGGCAGGGTGTTTTCTGGGTGATGGATTTTGTCGGCGCAGTTCTTTGTACGTTTTCTGTTGTTAAGTCCTAGTGCTGACACGAGGTTCCCAACATGCGATCACGCCTCATGTCCTTGAGGGCGGTCAACTACAGGTTGCCTGGAGTGAAACTAAAACTGGGGTTGCGGTGAAGGCATTTGAAATAGTTCCCTCAACCATGATGCAATGATATGTGCTACATAATGGGGGGTCATCGCAGTTTAAGTGGCTAAGCTCCTTAGCAGCTAGCCAGTGAAAGGTTAAATTCTCATAGGTTTTAGATATTTTTTGATTATTTTAGACCTTGCATTTTCAGGTTTACAATTTAGGGCTTAGGGTTCGGGAAGCTCGTCTGAAGGTGCGACTAGTGTTTACAATCAAAAAAGACTCACCCGCGATAAGTAGAGACTGGTCTCAACATGGCCGAGTTCTAGAATGTGAAATGTCCGACTTTGACGCTCGTGTGCTGGCGTCTGCTTAGGCGCATGCTACAAACTCTTTGCGGTATCAAACTTTGATGTGATTGGTTTTTTGTCCTTTCTCATGAAAAGCTGCGGGCCTTGGCGTGTCTGTTTGAGGGCCCTCCAGCAAGGAGTTCTGATGTTGCTCGGCAATTGCTGTAGGCTTGTTGTTCAAGCTTCATCTTAGTATCTCTTCACAATCGTGTTTTGATAGACCTTAGCATGATGCTTTAGCCGACGTCATTGTTCCTCTACAGGCCACCGGAGCTTCAACAGAGGAGTAGGCAGCTGCCAAAAATGCCTTCCCGTCACTCTCAACAATAGGAAGGCCACGTATTCTTTCCTCAGCAGACGACCACTCACAAAAGCAATCCTGATGTTGGGGCATCTTCCAACCGAGTTTCTTGCGCCAGCTTCCAAACCCTCCAAACCTTAAACCCTCCAGGAGTATCTCAAACTTTGACCCTTTCAAAGTTACGCCTGAACTCTTAACCCCTAGGTCCTCAATCCCAAACCCTCCATCAGCATCCGAATTTTCATCCTTTGCTCCAGGAGGCAACAACAACACGTGGTGTCAGGATGAGCTCAACTGGTTCTCCTGGGAAAACTGTGCTCAGGAGCCTGTCCAACAACTTACTGGCGTTTAGGGTATAGGTTTAGGGCTTACTGTCAGGGCTTACTCTTTGAGGAACGAAGGGAATGGATTTTGGGCACTATTTTCATGAAAAGGGATATTTTATGGAGACTACCACAGAGATTCACGCCCTGGCATTCAAAGAAGGAATCGATCCCTGAAGTAGTTTCTAGAGAATTCCTTATCATGTTCCTACAGCCCATTCCCATCATTGCCTACTGAGCACCAGGCACACACTTTGTTCTTCGTTGTTGATGTATTCAGGTTCAAGCTATGTCACAGATTTTGCGCATCGCTGCTGTTAGTGTCGATAACGCGTGGATGGCAAAAGCATACAGAGGTGGTGCAAGATGAGTACTGTCACCAAAATATAAGCCATAGGATCATTGAGGGAGAGCTTCATAGCCCTCATTGATTTCCCATGCAAGGTCCGGAAACCTCTCCTGGGGCTCTCTGTTTCGAGAAACTCCTAAATATGGTCACCAAGAGCGTCTTGTATGATCCTTGCTTCATGGCAGAACTCTAGTGATCGATGGGCATCTCTAGCTTGAGACACTAGAGCCCTGAAACCTCAACTCCAAATGTCACTACATAGCATTGCATAAACACCTGAAACCCTAGCTTGTTACCCCTTCTAATTTCCTTTTTGAGCAGGAGGAAGAATCCCTCCTGCGCTTCTTCCGCCGGGCCATCAACCTTCGGAAGCAGCATGGCGACGCTCGGCTTGTCTCAGGTCTCAGGAAGAGCGTAACCATGCAGGGGCTGTAGGAGATTGAAGTGAAGCTTCAGGAGCTGCGCGGCAGGCTTTCGGATTTGAGGTAATGGGTTTCTTCAAACAGCTTCCCCTGGCGACTGTGGGTCTATGTCGGGCTTCGGAGGGTGTTGTAGCGGTCCGTGGCTTGGTTTTGAGAAGTTTCGATATGTGAAATGCTGGGACGAGGAGTTTCACTGCTTGACATGGAACACGTCCCTTCCCCCCAGACAAATGAAGTCTTATGTGTTTATCCTCGACTGCTGAACAGCAGACATGAAACTTGCTGGATGGCCTTGTGCCCAGCGACGCCTGAGTCTGTGCCTCGCATACCTGCCGGAGAAAGTCGTAAACCCCTCATGCCGTACACCACCCCTAGGACGACCGACTTCTTCCAGAAATCAAAGCAGACTGTTAGAAGAGTCATGGACACAGCCCAAACCCTAAACCCAAAGCAAACCCGCGTGGCAAGGACCTGTTGGCCCGCACGGATTTCATGACGCCGCTGGGCTTTGGGGTTTGGGGTCTTCAGTGTTGATTGGGAACGCAACGGTGCGGAACGAGGGTTCACGCTGCATGTAGTCTCCAGACCTTTGTCCAGTTTGAGTAATCTTCCCACCCTAAGCCCTAAACCCTACACCTTAAACCCTAAACCACGCCCAGACTAGAAAGGGTGTGCCACAAGGCCTATAATCTGAGCAAAACCCAAGCAACATCACCCCGAATGATGATTTATGTGCGCGCGCGTCTCCAAAACGCCTTGCTTTGGGGTTTGAACACTTTTTTTGTTCAGCCTTAAACCCCCTAAGCCCTAAAGACCCCGCATATCATTAGCCAGGTAATGATCAATAACCTGGGTCCCCAGTTGACTCAGGAGCCAGGCCCGCGCAAAGGGTTCAGGGTACGGGGGTTAGGGTTTAGGTTTATTTGTCATCTTTGGGTACTGCCCCCACCCAGCAACAGTTGTAACATAGGTATTATAACATGAATATGTAAAGCCCTGAATATGACCCTGTTACGGGGTGGTGGCAGTATCCAGCCTAAGCTTAAGTAGCTGGGGCCATACAGACCTAGACCCTCCTCCTACCCTCTATGAGGGCTTAAGTACCCACTATTAGGGGCCATATATCCCCAATGAAGGGTACAAGGAGGGTCCTGGGAGACAGTGGATTGTCATCCTAGGGCTCCAGACCTTTCCTCACATATCTCAGTATGCTTCAAGTAAATGGTCCTTCTGTGCTTCCTATAACGTTTGTGAGGGATACCGAAGTCCAAGACCTAGCTTCTATGGCCTAAACCTTAACCCTCAGAACCTAATGGGGAGCACCATGGTCTGTCGTGATCCATGTTGGGGTCCCCCTGTTTAGGGAAAGTACAATTTCTAGCATGCAAAGCTGGTTAGTCTCTGTTACGATGATGGCTGTCTTGCATGTTATGCTAGAGAAGGCTGGTGCAGTATTGACACCACTGCCACATTTTGACAAAACAACCTAAGTGTAGCCTCAGTGTCTCTTGCAGTCCAGGTTCCTGCAAGGGTTACTTTCGCTCAACGATGGGGTTCTCTTTATTCACACGTCCCAGAGCGGTAGAGTCCAAGCTTATCACAGGGACCTAATCTTTTACTTATTTCCTGCAAGATGCATGTCCTATAATCCTGAAGATGCAAGCTGACTTTACGTCCACTCCAACCAGGGAGCCCGCTGCGCTGGCGGACCCTAAGCCCTCAACCCTGAACCCTAAGCCCCAAACCCTAAAAAGCTTCCTCGAAAGCCCCGCATCTGCAAGAGGTTCGCCCTTTTTCTCCATAGCAAAAAAATCGTCGGGAAGCTCGCTCAACTGGCGAGATTCTCTTCGTATACGCCGTGCAGGTGATCAACAGCATTCTGCGAGTGCCCTCTGAGTTTAGGACCCTAAACCCTAAACCCTGGTTTATGAACATCATTGCAGGTCACCAACTCAGGAAGTACCGTGCAATGGACATCAGGTGTAACATCCAAAAACTTATGATTTTGGCCATCAACGAGGGCACAAGTCTATACAGCTGGTACTATGAAATTTACACACCAGAATCTTTTGCCCGACATGGCTAGGGATTCGCCAGAGGTCTGCTACGGGAAGCGGACTAGGTCCTCGTGCGATCCTAAAGCTTTGAGTAGACATCGCGCAATCTCTGCACAGGGCGCGAAGTAAGACAGGTTTCCTTTCTTCTCAGAATAGCTCCGGTTGAGGCACGAGACGATCCAATGGAATCACTTGCGCCTTGGATTTGGTTTAACGCGGGCTTAGTCTTTCATGTTTTGGGCTTTAAGATTTAGCATTCAGGGGTTCAGGATGGAGGGGAAGGCCCGAGGGTCATATGACAAAACATGTTCAGTTGTCGCTGACCTTGGGATTTGTAGGTGGAGTCCTATTTACCAGTCGGGGTGGGCGTCTTTTTTTGGGTCTGCAATAGCAATTCCGCTTCGCATGACAAGCGGCATTCCTGAAGGTAGAACCTAAATTCAGGACCTAGATACATGCTAGTGACATGGAGACCCTTACTGAGCACAGTAAAGCTGTGCAAAGCTGCTGCCTTCAACCCTTCGTATATGAGACCCGTCATGGACTACCAGCTTTGGAATGGTGAGCTAGTCAAGTTGCGACGCGGTTTAGGGTTTAGGGTTTAGGGAGATTGCAACCTTAAATTTAAAACCTCAAGTTCTCACAGGCTCCCACTACCCCACCCAGGCCTACTCGCCCTGATATGAGCGCGGTGGTAGGGAACCCATGACCAGCATGTTCTTGGTGTTAGAAAAGTTTTCTGTTGAGGCTGCACATGAGTTCTTGCCAAAGTCTTGTGGGGTTTAGGATGAAGGTGGAAGCCAGCAAGGAAAGATAAAGATTGTGCTGTGAGATTTGAGGGATCGTCTGACTGTATCTTTTCTAGGTTCCCCTAAAACCCAAACCCAATCCCCTAAACCCTCAACCGGGTACAGTCCTGTGAATTTCGCTCGTCGCAAACTCGTGAAAGCTCCAACCCTGAATCCAGCAAGCCACCCCCTCATCCACTTCACATAAAAATCGATCTGGGCTCCCGATGCTTAAGCCAGATCGGGAGTCCCTTACGTGAAACAAGGGTTATAGAATATCCAGGTTTATATGGGGCGCCCCAATTTTGGAAGAACTTAATTCTTAAACCTAAACCACAAGGCATAAGCACTCAATGTGGCCCTAAACCCAAACTTTCAAACACAAAAAGCCTAGACCCCAAAGAAACAAGCCAAACCCACAACCCTAAACCCTTGACCCTAATCCGAAGCGCCTAACATGAAGCACACCCTAAACCCTAACCCCTAAACCCTGGTCCGTAGGAACTGGGACGACGAGTACAACTTCCTGAGCTTCATCCTGCACCGACCAGGCCACAGTTGGGGCTTCAGAGTTTTCTTACTGGTGCTTCAGGGGGGAGTGGGGAAGTGAATATAAGTACCATTATAGGGTTTAGGGGGCTGATAGGGGGATGATATAAGTATTATTACAGGGCTCCAGTCCACCACTATCCCTTCAGAGTCTCTAGGTACCCCAGTAGTGCTCTTGCTCTAAGTTTGTTAAAGCCGAACATTGGAAAAAGGGTACCCTTCTTATTAAGGGGTTACTGGTGAACCTAGGTTTTGGGCCTGAGGCTGAGGGTATTAGGCCTTCAGGATTTTGAGGGTAAAGGGTTTTAGGGTTTACAGTGTTTTTAGGGCTAAGGGCTAAGGGACTAGTGTTTACGGTTTTAAGTTTTCAGGGTTAGGGCTCGAGGGGTTAATTTGATTTTGAGGGCTTCTGCCGGCAGTTAGGGCTTAAGGCTAGCATGACACTTTCGATGAAGTAAATCCTGCATCACCCTAAGTTCCCTATAACCTAGATATTGGTTTAGGGTTTAGGGTTGAGGGTTTAAGGTAGATATTTCAGTAGTGTCACTAGGTGATGCAAGATTTCCATCATCAACAGGAGTTGAGGCTCCCAGGCTGAGAGTCTAAAGGGTTTGGGGTTTACGTTGTAGGGTTTGGTAAAGGGGCTTATAGGGTTTAAAGACACCTGTAGGGCTTTGGTTGAAGCTTAGGTTCAAGGTTGAGGGTTTCTTGGGCTGGAATTGGGTTTACGGTTTAGGGCGTGATTTTGAGTTGTAAGTTGGCCCTAAACCCCTAAAACCTCAACCTAAGGTGTGTTGCTCATTTTTCAGGGTAGTCTCTACAGAAGATATTCTGGAATCTCTGGCTTGGCGCTTCAGGGACCCCCAGAAAGACCACACAGACATAAGAATCCCCAGGGATTCTGCTGAATCTTCTTTGCAGTTGGTTCTCTACTACTACTGCAGCATCTGTCGGTCTATCTGCTCTTTGGGCTGCCTTGGTTTTCTTGAGTGGTTTCGAGTAGCTTTCCTGCACTGGGGTGCGGTCAAGGAATTCGAATTAAGTTACTATAACCAGGAAACCTAGTTGTTGATTATATACCCCTAATGTGGTAACTTAATTTAAGTTCTTTAAGAGCAGCCAAGTTAAGTTATGTGCAGCCTTGGCTTTCTGAGTTGATGCCGTGGATCCGTAGATCACAACAAGGATGCCCAGGAAATGAGTGTCTGTGTAAGTGCGTAGGGCTGATTCTAAGGACCCCCGTGCCACCCCTCTCCACTCCCCCCTTCATCCTGGGATTGAATTAGTTTCGCAATGAAACTTAGATTCATGAGGTTTGTTGGGCTAGTCTGGAACCATCCGAACCTGATTGTGAATTGCTGGCTTACAAGGTAGGCTTGGGGATTATCTGGAAACTGTCTGGGGACTATTTGGGAAACCGTATATTTGGGGGCTATTAAATTCTTGGTTTCTCTAGGCCCTATAGGCATTGCGGACTACTGCGACGATTTGGGGATTCTTCAACCTGTCTGGCCTCGTGTCAGTCAATTATTTTGGGACTATCTGGGGACTGTCCGCGAACCCCGAAATCTCGTTTGCACTTTGGCGGCTACTTTGGGACTATTTGGGGATTATTTGGGAACCCCCGAAGATTATCTAGGAAGCCCGAAATCGCGTCTCTTGTCTAGGGTACGTTTGGGGACTATTTCGGGACTATTTGGGGATTATCTGAGGAGGGTTGTAGACTATTTTCGAATTATCTGGAAACCTTCAAAATCTCGCTCCTCCTCTAGGGTTGCGCAGGCGCCCTCTCCTTTGGGGACTAGTTCGGGACTGTTTGGGGATTATCTGACGACCCCTGAAATCTGGCCCTCCTCTACGGTTGTGCAGCCACCCTCTTTCAAGGAGTATTTCGAGACTATTTGAGGATAATTGGGGAGCCCCGACATCTCGTCCCTCCTCGAGGGTTGTGCAGCTATTTGGGGATTATCTGACGACCCCCGAAGTCTCGTCCCTCCTCCAGGGTTGTGCAGCCACCCCCTCTTTCAGGGACTATTTCGAAACTATTTCGACCCCCCAGATCTCATCCCTCCTATAGGGTTGTGCAGATCCCCCCACCTTTGGGGGCTATTTCGGGTGATCTGGGCGGGTGATCTGGGAAAAATCTGGGAACCACCGAAGTTTCGCTTTCATTTAGAAAAGCCAAAGTTGCGCAGATCCTCCATTTTTGCGGAGCTCCAAAACTTCTGATTTTATTGCAATGCTTAATGCAATGCTTAACACTGACTGCAAACCTGCCAGCTAAAGAGGCGTCTGCGCGTGTCTCCCGTTTGCTGCCACTTGCCTTCTCTGCTGCTGCAGCTGCTTCTCCGATGTTGGGTTTGGATTTGCTTTTCTTGACGCGTGCTTTGTCTGCTGCTGCAGCTGCTGCTGCTCCTATTTCGGGTTTGTGCTTGGCCTTTGGAGTCTCCTTTGAGTCTGGCTTCGCATGTTTGTGCGTTTTATTAACGCGTGCTTTGTCTGCTGCTGCAGCTGCTGCTGCTCCTATTTCGGGTTTGTGCTTGGCCTTTGGAGTCTCCTTTGAGTCTGGCTTCGCATGTTTGTGCGTTTTATTATTTTGCTTGGCCTTCTTCTTTTTCTTTCCTTTCTTTTGCCACGCACAATTCGCGCAGGCAGATGAAATGCCTCAAGCTCCATTCCTGAACCGAATAGTAGGTAAATAGAGAGCAAATGGTCACGAAACATTGCCTATATAGACCCCCCCTCAGGGGGTAGTTCCAGGGGGTGATTCGCAGAGCCTTAGACTGATACAGAATTGCATACTATTTCCTAAGCTTGAATCAGCTGCCTCAAAGGAGTATGTTGCCTCCGGAAATGCTGTCATGGTTATCGCTTAGATATGCAGTTTCAATATAGACACCAAAATACTATAGTTCTTATTATGGGTACCCCCCCAAAATGGTACCCCTGATTTTGGGAAATCCCTCATGTACCTGCCCGGGGTTCACGACGACAGGCCAATATGAACAAACAAAGTGTCTACTCTAATGCCGAGTCGAATGCGCAGAAGCACTCTTCAGTTGCATGAATTGGTCCTGTTCACTGTTGTGAAGTAGGTTCTTCGTACAATCATTATATGTGTGATGACATGCCTTCCACCAAGCCAACGCTCGATGAGCAAACAAGCTAGTTCAGGGAAGCGTGTAGCACCCTGTAGAAGTTCTGCTACTCGTGAGATGGCTCAATAGCGTTCTGAACTGCATGCGGTGTTACTCACTTGGGGTTCCTGGATGTTCTAATCAAGTTGTGGTAACTGCCTTTGGTGAAGGACTTCTATACTAAACACTTCCTGAATGAGCAGCAGCCCTTACGCTGGTCCATTGGCAAAGTTCCTGAAGACCATTCTATGCATGACCGCCGTTGGATTCTCGATGGTATGGAAGTTGTAGCAAATCCTTCCTGGACTGGTGGTGTAAACTCCCCTGGAATTTCCTGGAATGATGACTTACTCCAACACCCTAAACCCTAAATCCTAAAGGATCCTGAGTCTTCGCTGTAGCGGTTCATGTCCCCTACATTTCATTTGAGAAGCTGCGGAGCAGGCGAAGACGTGGAGGGCGCCGAACAGCCCGAAGAGGTCCAGCCCAGCTTACAGAGACCCAGAAAAGTATTGCCGCAGACCGATTTCTGCAGGTCTCTGTATGTAGTAGACTACTGTTGATAGAAAGCTTGTATCCCTGAGTAGCCTAAGGCGTAGGAATCACGGTACTATAATATACTGAGGTCATAGGGTTTCAGTACAAACAGAAGCGTTGCGTGGCTCGCAGGTTCATAGTAGGTAGGATCATGTAGGATGTTTTTCGTTAGCAGTAGTCGCTGGGTTCTAGAAAGGTCTGCCGGAGTTGGCATTGAATTCAGCGCTGATGGCCTGGGGCCAGGTATGCATCCGGCAATGGGCAAGAAAATTGAAGCTCTTGTGTGATTGGGGCTTTCCCCAATAAAATCCCAAAAAGGAAAGAACAAAGATCAAAGCACAGCTGTTTGAGAAGGGATGCGCGTGCAGCCTCAGGAGTGGTCTGGGGTAATTGGCCACCATAATATCCCTCCCGCAACCCTATAGCAATCATCTTGAGATGTTTTCCTATTGGGATAACGTGGAAACTGTAGTGATTATAGGGTTAAACACTCCCTTTCCGTCGTCTTGTTACTTCCATTTTCTCAACAGGATAGCAGGTGACGCGCGGGTGCCCTTTTATACCACCAAATAAGTTGTAATCGGATTACAAGGACAGCCTTAGCCCTAAACCTTAAAGTCGTCTTAAGCCCTAAAGTCTAAGTCCTAATCTTAAAAAGGTGGTCCTAAGCCCATTAGGCCTTAAGCCTAAAACCCAAACCCTACACCCTAACACCCTAACACCCTGACCCCCAAACTTGCAACCTGGACCCTAAACTGGGCTGCTGTTAAGGCACTTTCTTCAAACATTTCTATAAAGGAAGACGAAACCCTATTGTTTTACCCTATGTTCCCAGGTTGTGGTAACTTGATTTGAACTCCTTGACGGCCCCAACCCTAAACCCTAAAACCTTAAACCCTAAAGCCTTTAAACTCCTAAACATCTAAACCCCAAACTCTAAAGCCCTACAACCCTAAAAACCCTAAACCCTAAAACCCTAAAACCCTAAAACCCTTTTTCTTTGCAGGCCGCCTCGGTGGTGAGCTCCGGCATGGTTTCCAAGGCGCAAGCCATATCCTGTCCAAAGGAATTAGGGTTTAGAGTCTAAGGGTTTAGGGTTTAGGGCTTATAAAGGGTCTAGGGTTTAGGGTTTGGAGTTTAGGGTTTAGGGTTTTAGAGTAAAGGGTTTTAGGGTTTAGAGTTTAGAGTTTAGGGTTTGGAGTTTGGAGTTTAGGGTTTAGAGTTTAGGGTCTATAGGGCTTACAGTTTAGGGGCCCAAGGGTTCAGAATATATATAATTCATCAGCTACTGCTCTAAAGCTTCATAACATTTCAAAGCAGAAGAACCGCAAAGTATATGATTTTCGTATGATGGGCCCTTGGGGATAGACCCTGTAAGCCGGACCAACCTTAGACCTAAACTCCTACACCCCAGACAGGAAGAGTTTAGGGTTTAGGGATAACCCAGACCCTACACCAGGCAATGCAGCGCAGACATTGCCTTACATCAGACCCTATACACCCCGGAACCTAGACCTCAAACCTGTGGCAAGAAAGCAGTGAACAAGAGGGTTCTAGGTTGGGTACTGCCCCCACCCAGTAACAGTCTATATTCAGGGTCCTATTATAAGGGCTATATATAACCATATTATAACTATTATCCAACTGTTACTGAGGGGGGGGGCAGTACCAAAGTTCTAGGTGTGCACCAAGAATTGTGGGAGCGGGTTTGCACAGGCGTTAGGTGAGGTTTGCGGTCTGGAGTTCAGACTCACGGTCCTGGACTCGGTCTGCATGTAGGCTGTAGGGTTTAGGGCTTGCAGCTGCAAGC
>CAJNIZ010012001.1:0-10360 GCA_905231905.1 Symbiodinium pilosum | reverse complement strand
TTTGCCAGTTATAAAATTGGTCGTATTCAAGCTTGAGTAGGTGCAGCGGGTTGCGTAGCATTGCTTCTGTAGCTTTAGAGCTTTGGCTTTAGCTTACCTACTCTGAGCTGCTTTACAGGCAAAGTCAAAAAGTGTAGCGTCCTGTCAGGGCTGCGTAGTGCTTGCTGCTGTTAGCTGTTACCTGTAGCTGTGGTTGTGTGTGGCTTACAAAGTAACGAACGGTACATGTGTTTACTCATTGGTGTTTGTACTTTGGAACCATGTCACATACCGCTTTATGGTGCAAGCCACACACAAACTTTTGAGCGTGCTTCAATTTTTCACCCACCCTCCACTCCCTTTGACGTATGTCTTTAACTTGTGGCTAGGCTGGTTAGCTTTCGCTTGTCTTTGGGAGTCTGGGATGTGTCCCTTATTGTAAGGGATGGTGTTCGAGCTTAGCTTACGCTTAGTGCAGTGCTTTCGCTTGTTGCATCCTCCGCAGCTGGATTGTGTGTGGCGTTTTTAACGCTTCATATCCTTTTTACAGCTTCGGCCATTGTTTCTCCTGTGCAGTGGAGGATGCAACTGAGCCCACGGGGCATTAGCTTTCAGCCTCGCTTAGCGCTTAGCTTACGCTTGGTGTAGAGCTTTCGCTTCTGGCATCCCCCACTGCTGGATCGTGTGTGGCGTTATTAACGCTGTATACCTTCTTTATAGCTTGGGTGTTTGTTTTCCTTTGCAGTGGGGGTTGCACTTGAGCCCACGGGGCATTGGCTTTGAGCTTCGTGTAGCAGTTCGCTTAGCTTCCACTTACTCAGCCTGTTGCACCTTACTCGCTAGCGTTTTTCAGCTTTCCTAGCTTTTGCTTTTGGAGGTAGGTCGTATTCAAGCTTGAGTAGGTGCAGCGGGTTGCGTAGCATTGCTTCTGTAGCTTTAGAGCTTTGGCTTTAGCTTACCTACTCTGAGCTGCTTTACCGGCAAAGTCAAAAAGTGTAGCGTCCTGTCAGGGCTGCGTAGTGCTTGCTGCTGTTAGCTGTTACCTGTAGCTGTGGTTGTGTGTGGCTTACAAAGTAACGAACGTTTCACGTTCGGCCAAATATATGCAAGATATCGTGAGGATGAAATCCCCTCGGCTGTGGATCTCGCGGAGGTCCGCAGGCGGACATCGCGCGCAAGGGCACCCCGCGCAGTTCTGTGCTTTCCAAACCCGATCCATGTCGGAGACGGGGCATGGATGAAGTCAGGCGTTTCCACCGGACTTGGACTCCAGCAGGATGCAGTATGTCGATGGGGCCTCAACCTACGTGGCCACGACAAAACATCCATGTTCTCTCTCAAGCCGAACCAAGGAATCGTGTGTGATGCTGGTAGTAAGCTCCTTGCGCCATTGTATGCCCGTTCTTTGAAAGCGGCGCTCTGACACGTGTGGCATCGGGTACACCACAGTTGAGCCAGGCAGACAACCTGCGTAGCCGTGATCCTTTACTAGTTTGGCAAAGCCCTGTTGATTCCAGACATGGTAGAAACAGTGTCAGCAATGCCTATGACCACAGCGGCCCACAGCTGACTAACGGCCTTCGCTTCTGACGTGCTGTTCACTGGGATTCCCCAGAGGGTCTGGCTAGCTTCGAAGGCCGACCTGCAAGCAGATTTGCGCTGGCTGGGTCATTGACCGTGATATGCACTGCCGGCGCCCGGACGGCGCTCAGGCAAGGGAAGATTCAAATCCATGCTGCCTTTCACAGTATGTCGGGTAATGTCCAAGCCGGTGCCGCGCATTCACTTTAGTTGCCAGGGTGTGTTCCGCTGCTTTGGCCACACATCGTGTGAGCGGAGCAAAGTCCTTTTTGGTTGTCAGGATAGGCGACGGAGCACTATTCCATCCGAGCCGGAGAGAAGTTTGTTCTTTGGGGACTTCTGGTGCTCCAGGCTCCTGTTGGCCTCTGAAATTTTGTGCGTCAAGGAGCGCTCCTCTTTCCACGATATGCTCGGCAAAGGAGGATTGATTCCAGCCATGGCTACAACCGCCAACATGACAGAGGCGGCGTCACAGGGTTCGGGGGCTAGGGGCGCCCTCCCTCAGCAGCAGGGTGCCGCTAGCATGGAGGTGGGCCAGGAGGTTCCCAGCGACACGGACACCATATCATCTCATCATACAGAGGATGGGGATTTCGACATGCAGAGTGAAGGCAGCGAGCCGGGCTCCAAGGCTTTTCCGTGAGCTGCGTCATCAAGCAGCAGCAGCCGGCAGGCTAGTCGAGCAGATCCGACGCCTGCAGAAAAGCGGCTAGGACCGACCGCACCGACTAGATAGACCCAGGCCAGAGGAAGACCGGGACAAAACCGGTATCAGTGACATCCGCCTGTGCGAGCTAGAAGACAGGGTCAGACAATGGGCCTCGACCTCTGTCGCGGTTTCTATTGCCAAGTCTGCATGTTAGGCCGTGCTTTCTCAACGCTTCAACGCACGTGTAGCCTCTTCTGAGTTCTATTGTCGGTTAGGTGTATATAGATTGATTTAGCTTGCAGTTCCAGAAGGTGGAGACGCTATCTTGAGTCCCCTTTTTCTGATGTGCGTAGTTTTGTCATCACTCCTGTGATAGATGTTTCACCTTGTTTCACTTCTTATCGTAGCCAAGAAGCGAGGAAGCTTTCGGGTTCTTTTCTTGTTTTCTTTTGGGGGTTTTCGGTTGGTTGTTGGGCGTTTTTGTTTGGCTGTCTTGTCTGGAGTTTGTTTCCGGGTTCGTTCCGGAATCGGGTTGTTGTGGGTGGCTTCCTCGCGTCTTTTTCATAATGTTGCTTTGCTTCTTGTGCCTCACTCGGTTAGTAAGCGCGAGAACGCCGAGGCCGGCTGTATTAGCCTTTTGTGGGAGTGGAGACCGAAAGGCTTCTGACTCCACTGCATGCCCTTTTTAGCCTACGGACCATCGGAATGGATGCACCTGCGAGGCTTTTCGTGCACAAAGAACAGGACGCATGCCCCCTGCTTGGCCGGGCAATTGCCTTCCTGTTTGCCCTTCTGGGATGGTAAGTTTCAGATCATAAGGATTTAGATTTTGGGCCTCTTGCCATAGTCTTGGGTTTAGAATCCAACTTGAGGGAGTCTCGTTTGGGGACAGTCTAGTTGCAGAACACCCAGCACCGAGTGGATGAGGTCACCGCCGAGATACATAAGCATCTTGAAGCCCGCTACTTGAGTGCTAAAGATGGAGAGTGCCTCCGCAGAAAACTCCAATTCTTGGATTGACAGCTTTTCGGCAAACTGGCCCAGTGTGCGTACAAGGCCATGTTTAGGCATGTAGCCCTAGGAGGGGGAAAACTTTCGGATCACATGTGTTGCCAGCTTTTCTTCGTTGCCTGTCACATCCAGGAAGGCCGCCCACGCCGGGTTACTAGCCATCTCGGCGAAATGTTGTTTGTTTACGTGGAACGAGCCGGGAGACCAGCTCCCGTATGACGGCAATGGACGCGAGCTAATCTACTTCTCCGAGCTTTTTGATCGTGAGTCCCTGGACCGGATATACAGAGATGACAGCCGCAACCCAATCTTCGAATTGGAATGTCTGGCTATACTCGTAGCCATGAAACTCTGGCACACCCGCTTGGCAGGACGCCATGTGATTGTCTTTATCGAGAATTCTGGAACACCAGGTGCGATGGTGAAGGGGCACGCGGATAACCCCGTTGTAAGCACCATTGCGCACGTGACTCATGCTATCCTTCATACCATCGATTGCGTAACTTGGTTTGAAAGGATCAGCTCAGCGAGTACTTGTGCGGATGCACCCTCAAGGGGTGACATCAGTGGCAAGCAAGGAGTCTGCTTTGCGTGCAGCCTGGTGGCCATTTTCGAGTGTGCAGTGGGGTGACGTACCTTCACATGTTGATCCGGTGGCAGGGGGGTGAGTGTGATCACCATGTGCGATAACGTCGCTTACATGGCACGCCTTAAGGGCAGACTCCAGCACTCACGCGAACACCCCAAGTCCGCCTAGCAGCAAAAGAAAGTGTGCGCGCCTGCATTCAAGCTTACATTTTTTTGTAATTATTTATGGAACTAAGAATCATAGAGATTGTTTCAAGATATGATTTGAATATGTCTTGGTTTGGGAGCACTGTGAAATAAGGCTAACGTCAGCCGGGTTTGAGAAGTCCATATTTCAAACCTGCTAAGCTGCATATTTGCAGCGACCCAAATTTTGACTGATAAGTTTGAACTTGAAATTTGAGATGTCTTATTCATGAGCATGTTCATTGATTTGAAAATTTTGTTGTGAAGCATGATCCCGATGCTTGAGGTTCAGAGTTGCTGAGCACAAAAGAAGTTTGTCCCACCCGCCCATCCGGGTGGGGGGTGAGTGTGATCACCATGTGACAACGTCGCCTACATGGCAGACACTTGCACCTTTAGGGCAGACTCCAGCACTCACGCGAACACCCCAAGTCCGCCTGGCAGCAAAAGAAAGTGTGCGCGCCTGCATTCAAGCTTATATTCTTTATATTTATTTGAAGGACATATTTTGTGAAATATGACTCATAGATATTGTTTCAAGATATTGAATATGTCTTAGTTTGGGCGCACTGTGAAATAAGCATTCATGGATGCTTTGCGCCTACTCATGGCGAAACATCACGGAACTTTGGCAGTGCAGGTGGCCATCCACGCCCGCATTATCAAACTATGTTTTCCATATCAGCGAGCCGTGAATGTTAAAGGTTTAAGACAAGGCAAGTAGTGGCCATTAATGGACAAACTGACATCTAATATCATGTGATTTTTAAGCGTTGAACGAATTTCTGGTGTGCCCGAATCAGTGTGGCTTTGTCTGTCTGGCATTGGTCCACCTGGATGCCTGGAAGTATCTCACGCTGGACATGGATATGTCTTGATGCGGTTGAATTGTGTTCTAAAAATGTATGTTTGTGCTCAATGCATGAAATGATTCGGTCATAGATTCCATGCCAAACCACAACTTGTAAATTTGGGAAACAGAATTCATGATTTTAAGTTGTATTAAAAATGCGGCATTTAAAATCCTAAGTGTGGGCTTCCAACTTTACAGGGTATATATTCGGTACACCAAGACCCCAAGATTCATCACGGGCCCATACTGCAAGCCCGCAGCTCCAATTTTTGACAGGAGGTTTTGTTAAAACAAAAAAATCTGTTTGTACTTATTGAGATCGGCTTTTGATACGCAATCGGTGTGCAGCTTTCGACCTTAAACCGCATGCCCCAACTTCTTTTGCTTACATTCGCAGTCCATGCTCGCATTTTTCGCCCAAACAAACATGAAGCCTTAAAATTGCCGTTCGTTCAAAAGAACACAAGTTCGTTTTTGGAATTGCATGTTTGGCGCGATTTCTACTTTCAAGGATGGACCATGCAACACCTTCAGTCTCAGTTGCGACAACCAAGAGGTTCCGCTGTTTCAGTTGATTGATGAAGATTGCAAGTGTAAACCCCAAACCTGGTGCATTTCGCCCTGCAACCTTTCAAGCTGACGAGAATCTTTCATGCACGTTCTGCATGCATTTTGATGGCGATGCGTTTGGGCTCAGTCAAGCCTAGGTCAAAAACGGATCAAGTGACTTCGGCTTCGTACTTGGCGACAACCAAAGTGTAAGTAGAGTCTCAGCTTCCAAGAACAAGCGCTAAGACCACCGAAGCAGCTGACTTTGGACCGGCTTAAGGATTGTAGATACACTGCGCAGAAAGATTTGCATCAGAGCAGCAGTATGCAGGCGGTTTGTTTCGCGATCTTTTCATTGGGTCCAGATCTTGGATTCTTTGATGCGCCAGAGAAGTCTCACGTCTCTTTGGGACGTGGGGTGGAAGCATGAATCATGAGGCCGGTGCTGGATTTCATAGTTGCTTGGTTTTAGGTTGGAAAAGCATGAGAGTGATGAAGTATTTTTCTAATAATGTTGCTAACCGGACAACTTTGTGTTTTGCCCCTTCTATTATCGTCATATAACCCTGTTGCGCTGGGGCAAACATGCTAACATTTCTGACATTTCAAGACGAAGGTAAAGAGTTCATCGGGAACGCATCATCATCCTCAAGATATTCTCTTTCATCCGCAACAGGGACCCAAATTCGAACAAATTCTTGAAATTTTTCTGTCTTCAACCAAGCCAACACATCGCAATACCTGGTTCACCCGAAAACTTTCCCTGACCTTGGCCGTAAGCCATAGATTCAGAACCATGAAAAGTGGAATAACGACATAAAGCCATGAAAACCCGACGTGTAATTTGGCTCCTGCTAATTGGGGACGCGCCATGGGGTGTGAGTGTCCCTTAGGATTGTCTTCGCAGTTCTTGGCCAACACCGAACCCTAAACCCTAAACCCCCTAACCCTAGACATCCCTAGACTCTATGCCCTCCAGTCAGGAATGGTGGAATGGGGTTAGGGTTGGGGGGTTTAGTGGGGCTAGGATCATTCCAGGTAGCGTTGCAGGCTTGGTGCAGGCATCCATGAGCCCCCTCTTCGTTTCCTAATAAACCCACGTACAAGTTTTAAACACGCCTCCCATGCTGAAGACTACTTATTAGAGACCTTATGCAAGGGGGGGGGTGCGCATATTTATTTGATGTTAGGGGTGGAGGCTGTTCAATACTAATACCGATACCCTAGTATACCATTGTAGTTTCCATTTTCTTTTCCATTATCCTTATATAGTCCCATATAAAACCCTAGAATCCGTATGTAATACATATTTAATCCTTAATATCCCTAATATGAAGGGATTGACAGGATGAAGGAGATCTTATCAGGTAGATGCTGTTGCGCTCCGTGCTGTAGGTGAAGGGGTTTTTGGGTTTCCAGGGCATCCTGGTTCTTCCAGATCAACAGGAAGCTGGGTTTAGGGTTTAGGGTTTAGCTCCTGAAAGGGGGTTAGAAATGGGGATGAAATAGGGGAGTATTATAGAGGTTCTTCGGAGGGATGCCGGGAATTTAGAGTCTACACACAGCCACTATTAGGAGAAGTGTCTTATTAAGGCACTTTTTGTGATTACATCGTATTTCTTGGAAGGGAATGTCTGTCAAAATTCCTTCAAACCCCTCACATTCCCCACAAGGGGGTTTTCGTAAAAGGGGCATCCCCAAGATAAAAGCCCCATATACTATACTGTTTTTGGTACGGACTACGACAAGTGGTCCCCTGCTTTTGTGCCCACCAGCCAAGTATGGCAGAAAACTATTTCAAGCAAAAGTTATGTTGTTTATGCCAGCACTCCAAAAACCCAAAGCGAAGCCTGAAACGCAACACTCCGAAACTCTAATTCTTCACTCTTACGCAAACTCTAAACCTCTAAACGCGCAAACCATAAATCCCCCTTGCCGAAAGCCCACACTTTCGAACCTTTCCCATGCGAAACCGTGTGCAGGGGGACGCGCCGGAGCGCGGGCCCTCGAAACGCCAAGAGCGAAGGTCAGTTGAGGCTGGACTGGGTGTAGCCAAATGCATTTTGCAGTTTAGGGTTAAGGGCCCCGAAGCAGAAAAGCATAAGGATGCAGTATTTCCGATGGGTACACGGGGTTTGGAGGTGAGGGGTGTCGGGACTTCGGGTTAAGTGCGGGGTGCATGGGGATCTCCGAAATGCGGCTCTAAAAATACGGGTGTTTTCAGAATACGGCCTCCATTTTGGGGTATTTATATAATCCATGCTACCGTTTTTCCGGGGTGTAAGATTGAGATCCTGATTTCTGGAAGAGTGTCTATAGGAGCTGCAAGTCATGTTTTGCGTTATGGGTATTGGAGGCCAAGCTACTCATTGTCAACGGTAGATTCCTTGGTATCAGTTTAGCAGCCGCTAGTACATCCCACTATGATCCAATCATATCGCGGTGTGCAAAGTTCGGGGATACACCCTAAACCCTAAACCCAAAACCATAGGTGCCTAGTGTGTTGTCGATTTGTGTGGATTCAGGCCGAGCAGTAGCATCAGCAGCCTGGATTCCCCACACAGCTTTCAGATACTGCGAACATAGTATATTAGGGTTACAAAAGGGATAATGGAAAAGAAAATGGAAACTGCTATAGTATATTAGGGTTATATAGGGATAATGGAAAAGAGAATGGAAGCTACTGTTTAATAGCTTCCATTTTCGTTTATCCCAATAGAACCCCAATATAGACCCTATAATCCCTACATAACCCCTATAATCCCTGTAGTTCCCATCTTCTTTTCCATTTTCCCAAGATAACCCCCAATATGAGCCTGTGTGTGGTTTAACCAATGGAGTTTAGGGTTACACCCTAAACCCTAAACCCTAAACCCTATAGGGTTACACGGTTTAGCTCCAGGAGTGCTGTGTGTTGGAAGACCATCTGAAATTCAATGGCGGCATTATGTAGGAGGACCCCCCACCCTGTAAGAGTGGTATAATAAGAATATAAGAGGACCCTAATACAATCGCTATTATCCCTTGTAGTCACTATTACTGGCTGGGGGGTCCACCTAAGGCATTATGTAGGTGTGATGTAAGAATGAACTAGGTGGGCTTATAGGTTGGAGTGGTAGTACAAGGTTCATGTGGATCCATAGTTGTTCTATACAAGAGCAGTAGGGAATTTTGCTATGTCATCGGCGGGCTACCCTCCCCCGAACTAACATGAAACTCCATAGAGCCCCTTTAGAAAGACCGTAGTTTGTATAGAGCCTTTTTTGAGTTTCTGTGTTCGGTTTTTTGTTGGCGGGGGTAGGGTAGTAGCTTGGGCTGCGTGGTGCTTGTGCCAGGTAGACAAGGTTTTGGGTACTGTGTAGGGCGGAAACATCTGCAATAACGTGCTTCGGGTCATGTGGACTTATGTGTAGGGGCTCATGGTCAAGGGCTGCAGGGCTCAGCTATTTTTTGGCACAGATGATGATGTCCGTGCCAGTGAAAAGAAAAACATGTGAGGGCGTCAGTAATCCCCATACACATCGGCCATAATCTACCTCCCAAAGCCTGTTGTCGTCATGGCGGTACCTACGTTATTGGGTTAGCGAAGTCTGAGGTGCTGTATACTTTTTATTGCAGCAAGTACAAACTGGCGCTCACAGGCAAACCTTTTGCTTCTTAAATGTAAATAAAGTAGCTTCCATTTCTTTTCCATCATCCCCATAGAACCCCAATATAACCCTAATATTACCCCAATGGGTTACAACCCTAAACCCTGAAACGATTTACGGTTCAGGTGTTTACCCTAAACCCTAAACCCTAAACCCCTAAATAGGGTTTAGGGCTTAGGTTTGACCCAGATTATCCCCGTTTTGAGGTGCTGCCATGTGGAAGGTTCTCAAAGTTCGAGTCCTTTTATCCGGAAAGCTGCTTATTCAGGGTAACCCATTGGGATAATATTAGGGTTATATTGGGGTTCTATGGGGATAATGGAAAAGAAAATGGAAGCTACTTTATTTAGCCTTTCTACGTATTGAACAAGATTTAAAAACTTTGCCTAGGTAGCGCGCGCTCCTGGAGATGCGCGTTTGGAAGAACCTTATAAGTGAGGTAGATATATTGGTGGAGAGTCCGGAGGCAAGCGCTAGCCGCTACCGCTAGCCTGTGCTTGAGGTCTTCACCTGAACCAGGATCTTGCCAACAAATGGAGGTACCGTGGATGGAGGAAGTCTTGCACCACCTTACGTACCCGACACGCCAATAAGTACAGTATTTTTTTCGGATGTCTCAGTGGTGCAAGGCTTCCTCCACCCACGAATTTCCTTCCCCCATTTCCAAGTGTCAAGCTTCAAGTCCTAAAGATACCCTATAATCACCATGTGAGCCCTAGATAACCCCTATATGAACCTCATATTCCCTATAGAAACTCCTGAAAGCCCCTATAGAAACCTATAATGGCTATGTACATCCTTTACAACCCTTATATAAGCCCAACAGTGAAGGCAATCCAAGCTAGAGTCTTTTGGTGGCCACAACATTTGTATATGGGTTTAGGGTTTAGGGGGGCTTAGGGTTTAGGGTTTTAGGTTTAGTCGGAAACTTCTATGGCTAAGCCATAAGTGCCCTAAACTTGCTGGTGGTTAGTTAGTAGGGAATGTGGATTATTCTCCCGTTTTATATTCCCTATGAACCACCAGTGAGTGAATGCCCAAGGCCTCATGACCCTCATATTAAAATCCTGCATGACCTTAAGTACACTAGACTAGACTCTTGAAATTCTGGTAAGTTTCGGTTGATGGACGAAACCCTGCATGACCCTGAAGTATAGTGTACTACTAATATTCGCAGGGTTGAAGTATATAATGTCATGCAAGGTTTGTTTTCCATCAACAGTCCCTGGGTCAAACGCACATCCCGCAAGCCTTAAAACGTAAACCTCGAAGTGAAAAATATGTTTCTACTAGTCGTTTTTTTTTTTTTTTTTT
>CAJNIZ010012000.1:0-10362 GCA_905231905.1 Symbiodinium pilosum | reverse complement strand
CTCGTCGTCTTGGTCGTCTCGTCGTCGGAGTCGGGGTGGTGCTGGTGCTGCTGCTGCTGCTGCTGCTGGTGGTGGTGGTGGTGGTGGTGGTGGTGGTGGTGCGTTGGGGTGGTGGCGGCGGCGGTAATGGTCGTCCTTGTACCAGCAGTAGTGGCAGTAGTAGGAGGAGGAGTAGGAGTACTAGGCCTGTTCTTGCAACTGCCAGTGCTACGACCCTATACCACCAAGAGGGACCGCCAAGTGCCACCGCAACGCTTTCGAGTGGCTATGATGATTCAAACAAGCCTGTAGACCTTGTAGCTGAAAGTGTACGAGAATTCCGTTTTACAATGTATACTGCGCAAGGCTTGGCAGATTCGCCCATCAACATACGCACGACCTCCGCCTTCCTGCAAGAAGAAGCTGGGCTTCCCCGTGCAGAGCCTTGTCCAGGAATTTGTTCTTTGATGTTATGGATGGCGATCAAACTCTAGTGCAACAGACGCGCAGGACTTGAGGGGCACTTAGTGAGCAAGATCTCAGCATATCGTAAAAGATCTCAGCATATCGAAAGACAAGGGTTGCAGCAAAAGCGCTCAAAGCTGCAAAGTTTTCGAAGGGTTATTAGCTGCAACAGTAAACAATGCAGCTTGAGCAACCGCCCTCTGACTGTCAGTCATCGCCCAAAATGCTTAGCTGTAAGATGCTGAAAGTCACCTCGGTCTGCCCCTGCCAGTTACCTCGGACAGCGCTGCCCGAGATGAGCAGATCATGCAGAGGTTTGGCCAACTTTGCCCTTGCGCTCCATGGCGGAATCAGAGCGGGCCATGTCGTCATTTCCTCCTTTGCAATCACTCACAGTAGCAACAAGCTTTCCCTGCACGTGCACGAGGTTCCGGAAGCTCAATTCTACATGTCGGGGGACACCCGATCCGCAACCCGGGAGCAGATGCATGGTCTTTCGTCGGGTGTGTGGATAACCGAACAACTTAACGCGCAACATCCACTTGCAAGCTCAAAAGGCTGCCAACACGGCAGCGGATTCGACGAGTGGCCGCTGTCATTACTGCTGCTTGGCTCAAGCAACGCCGAGTTTCCGCATAGGTCGACATAAACATATTTTGCATCCGTTTGCCTCCGGACGATTCTCTGCTGGCGACGGGGAGTAAGATAATTGAGACCTTGCATTGGTCCACGGCAAGCCTTAGCGCAACCAGATCTGAATACATACCATGATGTAGTCGCAATCGTTGAGGTTCACCCGCCGAAGTTTTACGCCTTGGACCCTTTGGTGCATTTTGACGTCATCTGCATTGGGGCGGGCATTTGTGTCGTTCAGCATCTGAGTCGTGAGCATGCAGTGGGATCACAGATAAGCCCAATTGCCTAGGCAATGTTTTTGACTGACTGGCAGCGCTGTGCAGCTGCCTTCGAAGTTCTTTCAGCCTCTTTGAGAGCACCAGCGCAGCTGAAGAACGATTAGATGCGGGATCACGCAGCCATACGCAGCCCGATAGTCAGAGACGCATGTGTTGCCAGATTATTCTGGAGAGCTGCTCGCAATGTTTCGACAACAATGCCACTTTCCATTTCATTTTCAATTGTGTCCAGTTGATTTTTCATTCATTGTTCCTAGATTGTTGTACTCCTATATAGACTTGCCTATGTTGGCTCCACATAAGCTCAACTACCTAGAGCTGGCCTGAAAATGCAAACTACTGGGGTCATATAGGAGTTATGTAGGGATTAGACAGGTGATATGAGGTTCAAGGGGATATTACCTCAAGAATGGAGAATCAAATGGAAAAAGAAATGGAAAATGAAACGGACATATAGGAACAATGGAGATTCACATGGAAAAGGGGGTTGCAGGGGGTGTATAGGGTTTAGGGTTAAGAGATAATGGAGAATCGAATGGAAAAGAACATAGAAAATTAAATGGACACTACTATAGTTTGAGGATTAGATTATCAGATGAGCTACTGAGCCTTGCTGAGACAACGGCGGTCTCCTGCCTGCATGTGAACTTTCCTCTTAACTCCTGAAAGGGGTTATCAAGAGGGATGCTACTGTCGGAGTTTAGGCTATAGCTCATGTTTTGTTATCAATCTAAGGTGTACGCACCTCGGATGCATGCCAGAAGGCCCTTCTTCAGGCCACAGGGCCTGCGCAAAAGTGTGGTGTACAGAGACGTGCTTCCAAGGTAAGTGTAGCGCCTTGTTTATTTTGGATGGGACATGGCCTGTGGCGGTATGTAATTGGTCTAACCTGGTAACTTGCCAGCTTGACAATCTTCGGATTGCCAAGGTCGTTTTTTCTAGTGAGAGTGCCCCTTGGCTGCATCTTGGAAAAGCTTGTGGTGTAGGGCCTCTAGCAGCCCATGGCATTGTCAGAAACTGCTGAGAAGTAGCCTGCGTGTGTTTGAACGGAAAGGAGTTACACCAAGGGATGACCATCACCTCACAACTCACTCCAGCCGAATACAAAGCCCAGAAGCCTTGAAGACCTATCAATGCTTGATAGCAATGGAAGCATATGAAAGCTCCATGCCTCGCCAAGCCAGGACTTGGAGCTCTTCCGCGAGGCCTTGAACTGTACTGCGCCCGGCTTTCAGGAGAGAGCCTGCGAACAACATGGAGGGGTTTCTCAAGAAAAACTGCATGCTTTAACCTTTTACATGGTACTCGTATATGCAAATACATACTCATGGATGGCATCTAGTCCGACGCCTCCTGCCACTTGATGTTAGGCCAAGTTGGGAATTTGCTGCATTGCGTACAGAACCCGAAAAAAGCCAGTAACTCTTGACGTTAATGTCTTCGTACCTGTTGCAGATACTGATGTTCCATGGCAGCTTTTTCCACGCGGCTTAAGGCTTAGGCATTTTGTGAGACGCTGGCGATTTCTCTCTTTGCTGACCGGCGCACAGTACTACTCCGGTTACCTCTGACTGCAGCAGGCACATGTGAGCTAGAACTTCAAGCAATGTTGCTGTCTGAGTCTAGCCTCCTGACTCGTAAAGTGGCATTGGCCGTGTTTGTTTCATTACGGGCCGTCATGAGCTGCTAAACCCTTAAGGAGTTTTGGGTGCCGGTCGTCGCTATCACCCCAAAGCTTCTCGACTTCAGAAGATGCTGATTTCGAGGGCGGCATTGGACATGAACACCTCTTGAGGTCGGTGGCCTTGGATGTTTGGCTTGGCTTGTTAGCGAAGTCAAGTGAGGTCGGGATGGCCCGTGGGCAAAGGCTATGGGCAACAGGTCACCGCTGTCAAAACCTGAGTCAGTCTGAGCGTGTGTTAAGGGTAGCTTTCCTGTCATACCTACCCTTGGAGCATCAGAAGCAGAACTCTAGTGCTTAAGGCCTACAAGAAATTTTTTGGCCTGGCTACTGTGATCGACCGCCAGGGAAGTGAGAGGAACTTGGGCTAAAGAGTAGATGGTTGGAGTCACTTGTCGTCCCCTGACCAAGAAGAACTACCTCAGTAGCTGCACAGGCCGATCTGAATTTCGTCATTGGAGCTTGCTGCGTTCGTCCTGCAAAGCAAAACCAGTCAATCATCCCGACCATTTGGGTACGCTTGCCGAGTCTTCCCATGGCCGGTGGCCCCAAGCCCCGTCAGGTATGGATTGATGCTGGATGCTGAGCTATCCATCTTCGATTTTTATTCCCAAGCTGGGACCGGCAAGGCTCAAACAGCCGCTCTAGAGCTGTAACACCTAAACACCTATGCCTTCATACACCGGCGTTGTGCCTATACTACTGCCTCTAGATGTATGCCCAAGGGTTTTGTGTCGTTTCTCACTCTGGTACTTGTCGGGCTCGGTTTCCAGAAATGATATGAGGGCCTCAATCTGCTAGCCGAGACATCGCGATGCCAGATCATGAAAACACTATAAAACACTGCATGTCAGCACAAGAGAGAAGTGCACAAGACATGGATCCTGAGTGTTTGAGCTCAGAAGTGCTAGTACCTACAGTATCTTCTCTATTCATAGTGTCATGCAGATGAGATTCGCTGTCTCTTGCCTTCGCAAATTGTGTTGCTGCAGCTGCTGCTGCTGATGCTACTATTACACTACCCCTACTTCTTATACTCCTACTCAACCACCACAACTACTAGCTGCCGCTGCCGCCGCTGCTGCTGCCGCTGCTAATGCTATTGCTGGCACGACGGCGACAACCACTCCTTCCACTACCTGCGGCGTTCTCATGCATCTCATGTTGGCTCACGAAGAGTCGAGGGCAGCGGCTGCAGCAACCGCGACGGCGATGATACAGAAGACGATGATGACAGCAACTAACACTGATTGTGATAGGTATCAGCATGCCGCAAGAAAAGCACGAAGCCAGGCGTGTCATCCGGGTGGCGCCTGGACCCAGCTCTTGAAGCGGCTGCGAGCAGCAGAGGAGGTGGGGACGTTACAGCATGACGGGGTGTTGGAGCGTAGCCTGCCGCAGCCTGCCCTTCTCCGTGACAGGCACAGTTGTCCTTCGAAAAGCTGATCCAACTAGCACACGCAGAAGCGAAAATACCACAAAGCTTTCCGATCCACCTATTCGTAGACCCAGTTTTTAAAGATTGTATCTCGTGTATATGCTCTGCTCTGCTTAGCGTCTCAGGCAAAAAGCTTCAATGCAGCCCGGGTAAGCATCACGGCTGCAGCTTGCAATGGTTGTAGCAGTTGGCCGACCAGGAGAAAACTGCAGCCAATCTTAGGATGCACCCTTGTTTGTGCAGCATCTGCAGCCTTGATGTTTCGGTCGCCGCTCTTTGAATTCACCCAGGTGCCACGCTGATGGTGTACAACTTCACCACCTTTGTGCCCTGATTCACTCAGCATGTGCACACAACCCCGGCTCGCGCATGTCGGGTTGCTCGGCAATGGTTGATAGAGCTGTGAATGGAGATCTGCACACTAAGGTGATGAGTGGTGACTTGGCTCTCATCTGGCAGTTGAATTATTCGTCTTTTGGCAGCTTTGGTTTGACTCTGTCCCTTTTCTCCTGAAATTGTGCAGGAAAGCAATACGCCGCTTGACTATTAAAAGATGCTCAGCAACATGTAGTCTTCAAACTTGGCGCGCATTCTGCCGAGGCAGTGTCGGCTGTATGTCCGTTAAGGAATGACGTAGAACAACCGCTCAAGAGTAGCCTGCTAGATTCTCAGCAGGTGCTTTAGTTGCTTCATGACGGCCGCTTCCATGTCTGCAGGATCAAGCGCTGTTGAAGGAGAACTTTGCGTTCGTACGTTCAGTGACAGGCTTAGCGCGGCTTTTCTGACGAGAGCACCCCTGAACCTGCATGTGTCTGCAGTTTCTCATCCAGTTCTCTTTGTCATCCAGGCGCATGCGCCGAATGCATCCAGGTGCCAGGTCTTGTTTTGGAACTCCAAGTGCTGAAGCGCAAGTGACGGTAATTCATAATTGCACGCTCAGGCGCTACTTATAATTCGGCCTTTCTGAAAGCATGCCTTGCCATGAACTGAGGGGTTGGTATGCAGCAAGTCGGAGAAGTGTAGCCTAGCCTGCAGCTTGGTGGCTCAGAGTATTACACTGGCCATGGACATGGTGCAACGATTTTGCTTGAGGTCGAAGACATGATTTCCAAGGCCTTATGGCCATGGCCCTGACCTGAGTTGGTGCTAAATGCGCTGCAAGTGAGCAGTTGTGGGATTGCTGACTCTTTGAGGAGCGGGGTTCCCATGTTTGGGGATCCGAAATTGGGATCCTGATTCCTCCAATTCAGCCACGTATCATTTTTCTGGGCTCAGGTGGACTGACCTTCCCTGGGCGAACCTGCAGGTGGCCAAGAGGATGCTGGCATCTCTCGCAGGCTGACCGCTGTCCCAAATGCTCTGACAGCTTTGCAACTTCCCGAACTAGTTTTGAGGTAGGTGATTGATTGCTGCCTTTGACATCACCTTCGAGCCACCTGAAAAGGAACCAATGTCCACAGAGTGGTCAGCTGGAGTGGCCTCGTACAGCAGCTGCGTGTCCCTCGATTTGAGCCTGGTCAACAACTTCATGCGCTAATGTGCGGACTGATTTTATCTCATATTGTACTTGTAGCGTTGCCAGATGGAAAAAAAGCGTCGTCGCAGCTAGCCAGGCCTTCCACTAGAAGAGTGAATAAACAGATCTACGGATGAGCAGCTGGCAGAGCCTTGCCGTGCAAGTCCTCTTGCGCGCCCGATGTGCGAGGAACATGTGGCTTACCAGATGTGGTGCGTTTTTCGGCTGCAGACAACTGCTACTAGTAGGTGGATGCAGAAGGCGATGTTTCCCCTTGAACCTCCGCCAACAGCATTCTAGAAGTTAGTGCGTGGTAACCTCGTTTTGGATGACTTTGCCCAGATCTGAAGGAGCAGCATCAAAATTGAGATTGCTCACGCAGGATTTTATGGCTAAGCCTCTTTCAAATCTTCACCAGTACGTAAGCACAATGAATTAAACAGAGTCATTTCACGCATGGCTATGTCGGACTCTGTTGAAATCGTCCTTTTAAAGTGGTGGAAATGCCGAGGTGCTTCATGAGGGCTTTCGTATACGCGATGTCACTTATCTCGTGAAGGAGGCATGGCAGTGGCTGTGAAACCCAAACGCTGAAGACGAGCATCCTGGTGTAAGTAATATGTATCACTAGATAATCATACTGGCGGTTAGGAGGGAATGAACGAACATGAGGACCCTATCTTATATGGTAGTTTCCCGAAACAGGGGACCCCAATATACATTCCCAATGCTATTATAATCCTTATGATTGGGACCCCCCAAAAGGTACTCTTAATTTTGGGAAACCCCTAAACCTTAAACCCTACTGTAATCCTATATGACCCTACATAACCCCTTGAAAGAGTACCCCTTCTATTCCAATATTCCCTACTAACCACCAGTAAGTAACTCAAACCCCAAACCCTTTAGTACGTAGCCTCCATTTTCTCTTCCATTATCGCTATAGTCCCTACGAACCACCAGTAAGTACTTGTCAGCGCTTCGCGCTGCCTGCTTCGGCCTCCTGCGCGCTGCTTGCTGAGGAAGCAGATGGTGGATACAAGATTCAGTAGTAAGGAGTAATAGTAAGGAGTAATAGTAAGGAGCAAGTACCAGTAGTAAGAAGTAAGTAGTAAGTAGCATAGTACTTGTAAGTAGTAATAGTAATAGTGATAGGAATAGTAATAGTAACACTAGTAATAGTAGTAGTAATAGTAATAGTAATAGTAATGGTAATAGTCATAGTAATAGTAATCGTAATAGTAGTAGTACTAGTAATAGTAATAGTGGGAAAAGGAATAGAGGTTGCGGGGCAGGGGGTGGGAGGAAGGGCAACAGGGTGTTCCTGTAGGAACCACTGAACAATTCTGAATGCCTTTCGGCAGGGCCGAGGCGAAGTCCTACATAATCCAATGAGATTCTCTGCAGATGTATGTAGAGTAGTTTTCTTTAAGTTTTCATTCCACTTGATAATCCATCCCCGGGGAGCATGAGAGGCATGTTTTGAGGATTTACAAAGGGAAAGCCTGAAACTTCAGACTGTTGCAAGAAGGGCGCAGCATTACCAGTAGAGACATGTCGCCTCAAGCGTATAGGCCCGATGGGGCTCATTCTTGGAAGATCCTCAGCCTGGATCGCGGCTCGCAGAGTTGAAGCCTCTCTGGGCCACCCGGATGCAGAGAATCCAGTTTGAGTTTGGAAGGGGATGTGTCGGAAACCATGGGGAAGAACAGATGATGATAAGGATGCTTCAGAAGGACCGAGGACCCATCATAATTGGGCAAGCTCTGACCCATGGCCGCTTCCCAAAATCCCAATGATTGGCCTCAACGTAAGCACGCTGTTAGTGTCTCTGTTGCTGCTTGGCTTGACAGCTCAAACTCTGCCAGTGTGCCATCATTCTTTGAGGGAACTGCTCTTCTATGAAGCAGCGGTCAGTCTGTTGCGAGCAGGAAGCGAAGCTATGCCGGGACAATGCCCCACCCAATTGGATCCTGCATCCGATAGTCTTGTTGGTGGGCGTGAAGTATAATCTATATGGAAGTTTGCTTCTGTGGTTGTTGGTTTTTGCGACCCCCACCTCCGCCGCCATCGCGGCGATTTGCCTGCAGGCTTCTGCAGAAGCTGTTTCTTAGCTGCGGGGAGGTGAAGCTTTGCATTTAGTATAGACTTTGGGGCTTGACTTTCTCTTCCCATGGTTTGCTCTGAGGTTGCTGCGGCAGAAGCTTCGAAGCTGCCTCCTTTCTCCCAGGATGGTCTTTGATGCCGTGAGTTCTGCAAGCTGCTGTCCACACCTCCAGCAGCAGCCTTGTGCAACGCGAATGATCTTTATGATTATTTCGTTTGTCGCTATTATCAGAAGTCTCACTTTTATTACTATTGTCTTGTTATCATTGCTATTTTTGCTACTATTACCATTCTCATTCTTGTTGCTATTCTTTCTCGTCAGTTTTACTGTTAGTACTATGCTGGTACCCTGTGGTAGGACAGTCCGCCGCTGTTGATCTTCCACACAGACCATTTGCAGCTGCGTTTCAGCTTCGCCGGCTTTGGTCACAAGTTATTGCCGCTCGTTTGATATGGGGGTACATGGGTGTATGCACGGGTATCCATGAGACATCTATGTAGTGTTCAGAGTTCAGAGTTTAGGGTTTCCGAAAAAAAAAGAGGGTGTCCCATAGCAAGGATTGTCGTATTGTTGGGTCTATATTGGGGTACACCTTTTTTTTTAAAAAAACTACCATTTAATGTTTAATGCAGTTAACTTCCTGGTGACTAGCAATGCGGTTAGCATGGAAGAGGGGTACAGATGAGATGTTATATAGTGATGGCATGGGAAGTACATTCCCAAATGCCCTGCTAACCACCAGTAAGTTAATGTTGCATTCGCTTTAACCTAGAGACCCGCGTGGTCCTGAATCCATCTCGGTCTGAAGGCCCTACCCGAATCTAACCCATCCCTTTAAAGTAATCCCCAGAGCCCTCGAGTACTGTGGGGGCCTCATTGAGGATGCTATTTTTAGATTTCTGGCGGCCGTATTTTTGGGGAGCGCCTATAGTGAAGAGAGTGCAACAGTACGCTGCAACTGCTCAGCTGGTTGTGTCATTCGAAGTGCAGTGCTTCTTTTCCTTAACAGCATTTCGGCTGATTCAGCTCAAGACACGAGGTGGGAGTCGTTGCTTCTGGACTTGCTGCAAAAACACAACCGAACTGCCCTTCGGCAGCACATGCACCACCTCGGTCAATTTTAGAACAAAGCGCGGCTGAGGACTTCAACAACCTCAGCATCAAATGAGTTCAGGTGGGCAGGTGTACAGTGAGGAGCTCAAAGGAAAAGTTTCTCACATGCGGGAGCTGAGCCTCGGATTGTTGCCATAAAGCTAGGCATGAAATCTTCGGTTCACACAGCTGAAGTGTCATGTTCCTCCTGCTTTCTAGTCCGTTTGCTCTGTTCTGCCCTGGAGAACGGAAGAGTCGAGTGCACGGCAGCTCTGGGCCTGGAGGCAAAAAGACAGACTCGTTCGCGGCAAATCTTCTTCATTGAAGGCAAATAGCTCGCGTCGCAAATTTGTTCTCTGACAGAACACTGGGTTCTACTGTTGCAGTTGCTGAAAGCCCTCCAGCTTATGGGCTGCAGCCTGCATGGCAAGGACTAACTACTCAGCTGTCTTCATTGCAAATGCCTCCTGATGTATTCTTTACCATGTGCATGTCAATATAGCTTTTGGATCAAGCTCGCATTCTTCTGCATCATTGCGGTGCTGCCTGAAGACTGAGGAAGAAGCTTGCTGTACTGTGCACTGATTATGGGGGTTGCCACATGCGACCATCCGGTCAGGTGATCTCCTAGGCCTGAACCTCCAAAGGCCAGCTCCGTTTTGCATCGCCCAGGCCGACCCCTTCCTGCCAAAGTTGACAGTCTTGGGAGGCGGATGAAACCGACGTGTCCCTCACTACAGATGAGTCGCAGGAGAATGGGACATCAGGGAGTTAAGACCGGATGCCGCTGTACCTCAGGATCGTTGCCATGCAACCCGAAAACCCTGTGCAAGTTCTGCCAAAGCTACAGACCTCAAAAAAGAGACCCAACAACAAGGGATGAGCTCTTTCTGCCCGGGGCCATCTAAAACCATGATGCCCAATCATTAGAATGACTTGCATGGAGTTGGCATGAGGAGTCCAAGAAGGCCTTGGGCTGCGGCCTTAAAAACCGCAATGCCGAACATCAGAAGGGTCTTGCTGTTCCGAGTCTGTCTTGGCCTGCTGTTGGAATGGTGTTCTACTTCCACAGCGTTCCACAGCACCAGGTGGGACGCGGAAGCGCCTCATGTGGGGCCGCATCTTCTTGGGGCAGGCCGACAACCAGCCCAACGGTTTTTCGTGCATGAG
>CAJNIZ010011999.1:0-10362 GCA_905231905.1 Symbiodinium pilosum | reverse complement strand
TGCACCTTCTCTTCCCATTTACGGCGCTATAGCCTCCGCCAATCGCAACATTGGGAAAATGGCTGATGCCATAGCTGCTGCAGATGCATCTTTGCACGACTGCAACTTGAACCTCTGTTTCACACACATTGTCTCGAGCATAAATTCATACCGTTATTTCGAGGCACAACACACGCATGCAGTACTCAAGCTCACCCTGCGGAGCCAAGAACCAATGGGGAACCACCTGAACATCAGTTGCCACGAACACTATCGTCATGAGAATGCTCATGTTTCACTGTTTGCAAGCCATCGGCCACATGACAGATTTGACACGGCACGGCAAACCTACTATAATTCGACACGGGGTAAGTTAGGCCATGCCTCAACTGTGGAGACACGGGCCACAGGCGGGATTCATGCGCAGCCGCCTACAGCCACCCTGGCATGAAACCTGCCTTGCCCCATTCTCCCCAAATCCTTCCCGGAAGCCTACTTCGAACCGCTGCTCAGCACTGGCAGCATTCCGATCAATGGCAAAAGGAAAGAACAAATCTCCCAGGCACCGGCATCTTAACTTTCTTGGGAAAGAATTGAATAAGCTTCGCATGATGGACGCCCCTTGGAGTCTGTCTCGTACGGCTGGCGCCTCAAGCTTGTGCATGCAAGCTCCCAGAATCACTGGTAAGGCTACATGCTTCGCAAAAGCGGTGCACACACCGCTAAGCACGGAAGGACACCCCAGATGGCTAATGGAACGGCACAAGCAAAGGCAAGAATTTAGCCGAAGAGGCAGGATGCAATCCGACTATCATCAGTTGCTGGACTTGGGCTGTAACTTTGTGCTTCAGGGTTGAGTGTTTAGGGTGACGACATTGCAAACAAACTCTCTCTCAAGCGTTGCGTGGAGCTGTAGCAGCTAAAGGCAAGTCTGCCACCAGTTTTCGCTGAGCCTTGAGCGAGAGCAGCCTCAACTTAGGGGCAACCTCCACAGACAGTCATCACTCTCGCATCTCTCGCCGTCCGTGGTCTGGCCAAGCCTTCATCACAGGCGGAGGACATCTCAGCGGCCTTGCCAAGCAAGGGCTTGATCAGCCAAGACACAAAGCCAGACAGGAGATGCTGACTCGGAAGAAAAGATTGCTTTGATGACCTCTCAGGCCAAGGCTCTCGCAAGTTTCAAGTTGGGAGTAGGATACATCTCACTCCACTTTCTACCACACTCCAAACCCCTAACCTATCCTTTTAACCCTAAACCCAATTTGAGTAAGGAACAGTCGGCGTGTGCCTGCAGGTATCAAGGCCCTGGTCATCAGAACAACGTTTTTGACTAAAAGAGCAAAGCAAACCACGTTCAGCCTTCCGTAAATCATGGACATCCCTTTTGTGGGCTGGCACTTTTTCATGCTTCTTCAGAGTCGCTTACATTCACTGCAGTTTAAAAACTCTCCCACATGCGCACAAGAGTGCAAGGCAAAAGGCAGGCGCGCTCTATCTTGCCATGAGGAGGACAAAGCAGTGTCGGCTTGACGTACGACCATGACCGCCTCAACAAGAAAGAACCCTCCCTCCTGCGAACTAGCACGAAGCCTCATACAGCCCCCTTCCAAAGGACAGGAGCCTTTGTAGGGTGCTTCTTGATGTTCCATGTTACATGACCCTGCTGCACCTCCTTCTTTCTAGAACTGAAGCAGCCTGTCAAATACTTCGGCGGCAGTGTCCAGCTTCAGCTTTGCGTTCTACACACAGATACCCTGGACAAATCCACCTCAAAAAGTTCAAAGCAGCTGCACCAAAAGAAGTGCAAATTCCTTCAGCTGGGACCTTCCCAACTTTCGAGCGTCATTTGCCTGTGTGTCGAAGCGAGCGGGTGCCAAAATCCCGCTCCGGACGCTCTTCACTTGGACTCGCTCGCGGAACCAACGCTTCTCATGACAAAGCCACTCTCAAGAAAAAAGTTGTTCTGCTGTACATGGGCCATTTTCTGGAGACAGGCTTTCTGTGGACAGTTCGTATATCTAGTTCTAGTTCTCTTTCTCTCAAATCATGGTCTACCAGTGCTCACGCGGCGAACCAATTCAATTTACTTGCTGGCCCTGCGGCCTGAGCCAAAGAAAAGCTGAGAGCTGATTGGCTTATATGATAGTCTCCCTAAATAGGGGGACGCGTAAATACAATAGTCCTCATTATGGGGACCCCCGAGAGGGTACCCCTAATTTTGGGAAACCCCCATATCGCTTAAGAGGCCATCTGTGATGGGCAGTCAGCAACCTGACAATACCTGGACCCCGAACCCTTAGATCCCTATACCCCAAACCCTACATTCCGTCCGCTGAACCCACTTAAGTTGCTATCCACTGCATTCGCCTTCCACTTTTTGGCTTTGAGAAATAAGAGCTTAGGATCCGAGCGGTGCTTCGTCACTCTGCTTCTCAGGGTTCAGGGTCTCCGGGATAAAGGCTGTAGCAGCATCAACGTTTGATTGGCTGCACTGCGGCAGTTTTACTCCAGAACGGGGAGATCCAGGACAGGTCTGCCGAAGGACCACCTGGGGTTTCTGCTAATCTGCAAACCACAATATAGACTCCCATCCATTCACTTTGTAGTCCCTGTGATAGGACCCACCAAAAAGTGGGACTCTTCTGTTTCGTAAGCCTTAATCAATGAACCCGATGTACTCCTGCTTAACCCTACGTCCTCTACGGACCACTAAAGCGCACATACGAGGGACACCTGATTTTTGGAAGCCCCCACCTGTGCACACGCCATCCTCCAACAGTCGAGGCCAGTGCTTGAATTCCAGCCTAGGGCATCTTTTTTGGTTTAGGATTTAGGGCTTTCTCCGAACAAGGAACTTTGCTTTTGGGACCCCTAAAAGGATGGGACTAACTGCTGGCTTCCAGAAAGAGCTTAAGAATCCTAAACGCTTGCCGGCATAAATCCAAAAATGGAAGTGCTTTCTGTGGTTGAACCAAATAATACCAAATAAGATGTTATCCAGATAGAATCCTACTCCATGTTGGGACGTTGGTGCACCCATTAAAAATCTCAAATCAATCATTCCCCACACGAAAAACTACCTGAAGCTGCGAAAATTTTAAGGATCTCCGAATACCTGTCATCTCCTGTGAAGCTTCACATATCCGTTGGGTTCCAAGGGCTCCGTTTTTGCGAAGCCGCACCCCAAGCCCCCTATCGCTATATGTACTAGCACCCCGTTTGAAGAAAGAACACCTTGTTCTGAGATATATCCTTAAACCCTTATCCTACATAGTGGTTTCCATGTACCTGTGCATTATACATAGCACCTACATAATCCTACATCAACCCTTATTGGCGGGTATATATTGAGACACCCAAAGAACCGAGCAGCCGATGCAAGATCACGTGCGGTACCAGCATCAGGGCAGGGCTGGGCCTGTGGAAAGGCTTTCTTGGAGGGTTTCTGCAAGGTGTTAAAGACGGTGCCTAGAGTTTACGATTGAGAGTTAGGGCCTGTGGCTTAGCGCAGGCCGGCAACAAGATTCCTGCAAAATGCAGACAAGCAGGAACAGTGCAGCAGATCAAAAAGGATGAATAGTAAACAATGCCACATTGTGATGTTTCCTTTGGTAAAAGAGTAGCGCTTGGGCCTATTTGGCTTGTGATTGGGAGAAATGGGGAAGGTACAGGGCGAGCCTTATCAGAGCGACAGCCGGAGCAACTCTCAAATTAGGACTAAGTTTTCATGGAAGCCTGGAGGAGGATGCGGGGAGATGCCAAAGTCATTTAAGAGTGATTTCTTGCTTTTTGCAGCCATCGAATAGTCCTGAAATAGATTGGGAATCGGTTCCAGAGCCAGCAGCTGTCTCTGGATAACTTTCTCTGCAAAGACAATGCTCAAATACGCTCGATGTGCTTCAAGCTTATATACGGCATATTCGGAGCTTTTTCGACTTTATGTTGAGCTTATTTCGGGCATTTTTTATTGCAGTACTAGTTCGGGCTTATGTTGTCTCAGGCTTCCATCAGGCCATGGCAAGCCTATTGCCCTATCAATATACCTTGCATCCCCCCTCCCTGCATCGCCCCCTTGATTCCTAACTTCCATGATTCCAGCTCGGGGATGAGGAGATGGAATAAGGATCGAGAGTGCCCTGGACAAGATCATAATGTCATAGGAGCAGCTGTCCTCATCATAGTGTGAGCTAGAAGGAACTGATGCATTCTCAAACACTGCACAACCAAAATCCTAACATGTTTTGACTCTAGACTGGAAATCGTGAACTTATCAAACCAAACACGTACAAAATGCCTTCGCTGTACGATCAGCTTTGGGCTAAGGAATTGGAAGAGCATGCTCCCCTAATATCCAGCACTCTCTCTTGACTTACAGTACGATGTTGGTGAACCACACATACACAGGCAATGACACCACCGAGGACTTAAAGGGTTCCTCGTAGGGAATGGACGGGTGGATCCCTGTAGCCCTGATGTCAACCCAAGTCAGGTAGCAGTTACCATTTTCATAATGCCCCTGAAGTACGTAGAACGTAGGGGTTATACTGGGGTTGATGGAAAAGAGAATGGACATTACTATAGTATGCTGGGCTGACGTTGAGAAATAATCCACCTTAAGTAGATTGAGGTATATTGGGATATAGTCCCCCTTAAGTAGATAGAATATGGAATTGACCTAGATTATAGCAAGATCCCCATATACCCCATATTATGCCCATATTCTATCTACTTAAGGGGGGACTACATTCCTTCATCCCCTGCTACCAACCAACATGGTAACCCCAAACCTGTCACAAGCTGTGAAGGGCACTGCGGCCAGCTTGGAAGCAACTGGCAACCCAGTTCCCATTTCATTGTCCATTGGGCTTGTCCATCGGATCGGGGTAGAATCCCTCAACCCCCCCCCTCCCCAGCCGCGAAGCTGACCTACTGGCACTTGATATTGGCAAGACCTCCCTGGCTAGTACATGGCATGGGAATTTCTCTTGCAGCAGGATTCTTAGAACCACGGCCATCGGCAACCAGAAGCCGGCTAAAATTTCTTTCCTGTCGGGACCTTTGCAGACTTGACATAGTGAAAGGCGTCACTTTACCTCGAAATATGAAAGTTGATGTGCTGAGACGAACCAAAGTTTAGGGAATGATATGTTAGTTTCCCCAAATAGGGGACCCCATATAGACCTGAATATACTAAAATCCTTGTTATGGAGATTCTTAGAAATGTACACTTTTTTGCGGGAAACCCGCATATACATCTTATGGAGTATGACTTTACGTAAATGATTCACGTGACACATCATTCATTCAGCCTCCTCAGGCGATCAACGCGTCTGCAATCTTCGGTCATGACCTGGCAATGGTTCAGAATTGAGCTTTGGAATTTGAGTTTCGGCTTAAGGGCCTGAGGGCTTAGGGCCCGAAGGCGTAGGGGCTTCGTGCTTCGAAACCCTGAACCCGAAATCCGAAACCCGAAACGCCATGGGGATGGCTGCAAAAGCTGTTGGGCCTCAAGACTTGGCAGGCACTTCTACGGCAGGTAAAGGACATTGAGGCTTCAGGCTTACATCATGCAATCCCACGCTTTAGAAATGTCACGTTGAAAGTTAACATGATGCCTCTCTCATTTGGAACGACCTACACAGGTTGGATACATACCTCCTGTGAGCTTAGAGCTTAGGGTTTAGGGTTTACGTAAAAAGCTCAAGCACGATTGTCATCTGGGGGACCTCATATATGTGGGGCTCCTGAGCTTCCAGGGTTGTCATAAAGGGACCCTGCCTCAAGCTTAAGACCCCAGTGAGGCGTCAATCTGGGCCTTCCTACCTGGTTCCCTTGTGGCTTCGCTATAGGGGATTCTACATGTATGTACGTATCCAAAAGCGGAACTACATGAAGAGGGTGTAGGGTTTAAGGTGCAGGGGTTGGAGATCTAGGAAGGGGCTTTCTTTGGGTTGGCTTTTTGGATCTGCAGTGAGGGTGCGGGACTCAGTTTAGGCCATCAGCTGTTGACCCCGGCTTTTTGCTTCCTTGCTTCCCTGAGCAAGCTGCCATGAGCACGTCCTTATCATCACGGCAGGGGTCGGAACAATCGCGGCAACAGGTCATACCGAGATCCCAGAACCAGACAGACATCTGACACTATATGTACCATGGCAACCGGCGTCATGCTCTGGGACCACTCCCTCACAAGAATGTAGCCTGGCGTCACCACAAACCTGCTCGCGAACAGCACCGTATGCTGGGGCTCCATGCGCACATAGTCCGGCAGAAACTTCGTCCAGAAGAACACATGAATGGATCCCACCAGTGCGAGGCAAGCCAGCACTCCCAGCGTGCTCTGCACAAGTCGGCGTCCTGTAGAGAAAGGCACTGCTTCTGAGAGGCCATACTTATCAAAGGCATCGAAGCAGTAGAGCCAGGAGAGTTGCTCCAACATGGAATTCGCGGGAGCCCACACCAGCAACGTACAAAGAAATCCAGCCTGCGTCCAGCTAGCGTCCTGGTCCACCTCGGGGTGATTCTTTGCTGACAGTTATGAGTGTCAACGTCAAGAACAATCATTTCACGGGGTTCATTCCCAGGCTCCTAAGGAAAAAAAGGACTCCAATGTTTTGCTGCGATGCCAAAGCATGGGTCTTGCACAGCAGAAAACCTCCCCCCGCATGCATCAAGGAGGTGGGGGTTGTTCCAAATTCGGGTCCTTTATTGATTGTTTTCTTCTCTCGAGAAGAAGACTTTCTTGGCAGATGCAGCCTCACCTGAATCGTCTCAAAGGATGCCACTTGAGCAACGACTTGCACTGCCAAGAGCACGCAAAAGGCGGCAACGAGCTTGTAGCTGCGGGAGCGTTGAAGCGAGTTCCGTGGATATCGCCACGGGACCATGTTCCATGGCGGGGAGTAGCCGAAGGTACCCCGTCTCCAACGGACGATCAACACGCAGTACCTGAGTCCGAGGCATTGAGACTTGAGTTCTTGGCCCAAACTCCAAAAACTAAACACACTACAGATTCCGACATCAAATAGCTTACCATCTACTTAGTGTTCATACCTAAAAAACCAGAATCTGAGGAAACTACAGTGAGCCCCGGGATTGGTCCCAAAGTTTCAGGAGGATGCAGAAAGTGCCTTGAAGAGGGCTCGACGAAACAAGTAGGGTTTGGAGTTTATTTAGGGTTAAGGCCTTAGGGGGAGCTAGCAAGCTGCAACTGCAAAGGGCTCGCCTGCACCATCAAAGCACCTAAAATCCAAAACCCTAAATCCTGAAACCCACATCCTAAACCCAAACCCTAAACCACACCCGCAAACCATTCGAGCCAGGGACAGCCCGTAGTACAAAAGCAGCAGCAGGGCGGCGCCGCAGCATTCCAGGAGCTTCCGACAGCCTGCACGTGATCAAAGGCTTTAGGGTTTACAGGGTTTACAGGGTTTACAGGGTTTCAGGTTCAGGGTTTAGGGTGTAAAGCGTATCGGGTTTAGGGTGCAGAGGGTTTTTTTTAGGTGTTTAGGGTTTAGAGGGTTTCGTGTTTAGGCTGAGAGTCGAAGCTTGGGGGTCTTTGTCAAATTTCATCAGGCGGGGAAGCTGGGGGAGGAAGTTTCGGGACCCTCTTTCGGGCCCCTTCACCGCTTCGAGAGCCCGCGATAGGCCTTGAAAACCCCAATCCTTTCTCCGAAGCGCTTCTAGATTCGAAGTTCTCCAGTGTCCTCAAAAGTCTTCCTCAACCACGGCCCTCAATCGCACCCCCTGAAACTTTAGCTTCTGGGTCCTAAACCCTTTTTGGGCGGACTGTTCCGACTCACGCTCCCCATCTGAAGTACCCCATCCCTCATATCAGGACCGCGAACATTCAAGCACATCTCCCATATCTCAAGCAAGATCGAGCCGAGATGCACAGCGGCAGAAGGCACACGGCAGAGAGTGCCAAGACCACATCGAGGCAAGTCGTGGCTGTCTGTGAGCTGGGCGGCGTTGAGCCCGGTGCCGCCAGCTCAAAGGTGCTTGCACGAAGCGGCTCGGCCATCACTGCACCGGGTTTAGGGTTTACGGGCTTGCGACGGACGTAACGGCGTAGAGCATGTAAGACGTCGATTGCAGGCACTTGCGTAAGGATTGTTCCATAATGTTCCATATTAGGGGCTTCTTTTAGGCTCCTTCCTACACGGGGCCACGACACCTGCCAGAAAGGTTTGAACTCATGCTTGGGGACTTCGGACTTGGGATCAGGCTGGCGAGAGGAGTTGGGACGAATTCTAAAGCTCGAGTAGGCTTCCAAAAAACCTTGTGATGCTGGGATAGGCGAAACGAATTCAGGGCACGCACGTCACAAAAGCGCGATTGCAAAAAGAACACTTCTTTCTTGCTGATGTACATTCGCGCGTGGCAAAATGCATTCTTCGAAACAAAATCCTGGCATATTTGCAAGCTTACGTGTAGATTTCGTTGGCTCCTAAAAGCAAACGGCACCCACCATGTTTAAGTTCAGATACCTACCCCTTTGCGGCTATGACCCAATCAATGCCATGCCAGAACAACTTGGAACATGCTCTCCTCTCTGCGTGGAATCCAATGGATGATCCAGGGCATGGGTGCAGACGATACTGATGAACAGGATTGTAAACCAAAAGCCCCAAGGCGTATGCGAACCTGCAAACAAAAACACGAACCTCTCTAGTTCGTCCTTGACCCACGCTGAACAATTCCTGGATCTAACAAACCTTTCAATCCTCTTCGCTCTGAAGTCTAAAATTGCGGTGAACATTCTGCACCAAAAGAAAAGCTCGGTACAAATTCTAAACTTTTCGAAGCAGGTCCTAGTACATTTATGCCCGTTCTCTTTCGAGCCCTTTGCAGGTCACCCTTTGTTGCATATCCTATATCAGGTCCCAAATACCAAACAAACAACGACAAAGATCTGAATTTGCGTGTAAAGCAAAAACACAGGAACATCACGGGCGGCAGCAAAACGAAGACTGATGACTGCTGATTTTTTGTACTGTATGTATAACAGGATGCTGAAGAATGGAGCTCCATCTCAAGTACAGAAATTTCAGCATTATATGGTTGCTATGTAATATGAAAGATCTATGAAGCTTCTGATTTTCTAGGCCAAAATGTATAACTCCTGTTGAAGCTGGTACGAGGCCCTGACGCGGAATTCGAGGCATCCGGATGGTTGCCATTGCTCGGATCCGTAATCCACCTTGATGTTACCCTGTGCTCCTCATGGATGTTGCCAATGACTACGATCACTACAAGCATTGACGATCAGAATTGGATGACAATTGGAGAAGCAGATTGGACAACAAAGTGGAAACTTGTAACTCGACAGCTGCCCAAGCTTTGGGTTGTCAAGCGCAATATGTTTGCCTTTCGAAATATCCACAGCTCTCATCGATGGCTGCGAGCTGAACAGGTCCGGATGCTGTGTAAACCTCAGCTTGATTCCTCATGCCAGCACATGTGGAGATGAAAACAAACTAGCATCTTTCGATATGGCTCACAGCTATTGCCTGAAATCTGTGCCACAGCTAGTTTTCAGGACCATGTGTGTATGAGAGTTTGCATGCAGAATCTTTGCAAATTGCGGGAATTGCACGAGGAGTAAATACATCAACTTAACCGCGTTGTGTCGGTCATACGCTTCATAATCAGAAGTGCGGCACAAAGCCAGGGCGTAGGACCAAGATGAAGGACCTGTGGCTTAGAAAGTTCTTGCAAGTGTTCCCTTTGTCCATCGTTAGTATCCAGAATCCTGTCGAAAGCTCTTCGGTTATTGTGTCAAAGCTTGGACACTGGACACCATCCCTTGCTGCACGCAACGAAATTAGACAGCTCAGGATGGGGCTTGTGTTGCATGGTGGGGGGGAAGCCATGACATGTCCTGCGCATTTGGTATTTCTTTAGTCTTGTGCAAACTAGTAGCATGCCTATCGGATGTTGCTCATTGCGTCTCCCCATTCTGCGCAGTAGTAGCCCTCTTCGCAAAATATTGCGCAGATCAGACCTCAGGGTCTAGGGATTGCCAAGCTGATAGAAGTTGGACATATAATAGTTTCCGCCAAAAAAGTGGACAACTTATAGACACCAAAATACTAGAATCCTGATTGTAGGGAGCCCCAAAGAGGGTATGCCTTATTTGGGGAAACGCCACTCTCTATCAGCTGCAAGAACTGCATGTCGAACCTCTCTCGAACCAAGCTAGACCTGCACAGTCCAAATCACCAGTAATTCTTCCAAAGCATGTTCCAACCCGATTAGCATTCAAACTGATATTAATCCCAGTTTGCATTGTAAATGACACATGCTACACCCATTGTAAACCCTAAACCCTAAACCCTTTGCATCTTGCCGGCTCGGAGATTTCCAGGTTGGTAAGTCCAGGCT